>JARQOC010000003.1:872944922-872996582 GCA_033576535.1 Allobates femoralis | reverse complement strand
TGTAGGCAAAAATCTGAAAACAAAATCACACAAATTAATACGAAACAGACACATTTAAAAAGATCCTGCCTGCTTTCATATAAACACCCAGACATGCAACAGCCAGGACATGGGCAGGGCCACACATACCATTTGGAAAAGATGTGACACAGCATGTTTTTTTTAGGAGGAAGCGGATACCATCAGCGGTGTTCACTTCAACACAAGGCAAATCCATATAGACCCATTGAATACGTGCTCAGCGGCCGCACACACAGCATCTTGTGTGCGCGCTTTTTAGGAGCACACAGGAACACGCTGCGCTCCATGAAAGCCACCATCACGCTGCTCTGTGTTTGACCACTACTAAGGGACATGAAGGGTTGCTATGGACCCGCTTAAGCAGCAGCGCCGGTGAATACCGCATATGCGCTGCTGAGCACAAAACATTTTTTGTTATTTGATGTCCGTCACATCTGCTACAAACTATACTCTAACCATGCCCTAAGATTTACAATACACTAACTCAACATTTCTATTAACTACAAAAAGACTCCTGGCCAATAAGTAAAAATGATAAATTTGATGAAATGATAAAAAAAAAAGTGAAACATTTCTCAACAAAACTACTAAAACAAAAACAACTAAAAGGAGTTGTATGGATCATTACAGCTACAGTATGCAGCGCTCCAACATCAAGTCATTAACACACCTGGATCCTTCGAAACAAGAGACATTACACAAACACGTGTAGTGTGTGCAGGCAACCAGGCATCAGGGAACAACACATTACCTGAGCGTCACAACCAGTTTTTCTTTGCGGGATATGGCCGGCCGCCTATGAGTGTCCTGCCGGGTGATGTCCGGCCCAACAAGTTCAAGGAGATAATCGAACGCAGGCACTGACATCCATAGATACCTCTTGAACTTGTAGGGAAAACTATGGAGTTGTGCGTACAACACATGGAAGGCCCCCATGTTGTGGTCAAAGCAGGTTAATCTCGTGGATCCACAAACGGGACCAGCGAGACTGTCCGGCGGTCAGCCACGTATCACAGTCGTGTATTGCAGCCGCAGCAGCAACACATCAATTTGCAGATCCATAACAAAACACGGCCACAGGCAACGTCTCCTAAAGGAAGGTGGTGACACACCCCAAATAAGCAGCCCTTTTTATTGGCTGAGGGGTGTATCTAAACATGAATATTTATGACCCAATTATCATTCCTACTTCAAAAAACGTCTTTAACATTAAGACTGCCGAGACCCACCCACCGGTTGACCCCCATCGCGCATTGAGAAATAACGACACCAAATTATTCTTTCCTTATTTTTTTATTGAGGGCATCCACGTAACACCGCTCAAGTATATGTAAACAGGGGTTGGATAGTTATGGCCGCAGCTCCACCGTAGGCACAAATCCGCCTTGTAAACTGAGGGGAAGAGGCCCGTATGCCCTCGGCCATCCGAGGCATGTTGGACCTCACCGTAGCCCTCTTCCACCAGCTGCGACTTGTTAAACATGCTTGTCTCCAGGGAGGGAGGGTGGGCGATGCTCACCCTGTGAGCCGTGTTGGTAAGAGAGGGAATATGGCCGCCAGGCTATCTTATAAGGCCCGAAGGCGGGCCTGGGGGGACTGCAGCCGATAGGATGCAGGGAGATAAGAGGGACCACTAACATTTCACTACGCGATGGGGGAGAAGCGGGGGGGGTCACGTAAATCAAGGGGGCTCTGCAGTCAGGGAGCAGCAGCATCAGCTGCGGTGCCCTGCAGACTGCCGAGACCCACCCACCGGTTGACCCCCATCGCGCATTGAGAAATAACGACACCAAATTATTCTTTCCTTATTTTTTTATTGAGGGCATCCACGTAACACCGCTCAAGTATATGTAAACGGGTTGGATAGTTATGGCCGCAGCTCCACCGTAGGCACAAATCCGCCTTGTAAACTGAGGGGAAGAGGCCCGTATGCCCTCGGCCATCCGAGGCATGTTGGACCTCACCGTAGCCCTCTTCCACCAGCCACGGAGCAGGGAGGACCAATTACCGAGCTGCGACCCCCACCCAACGAACTAAGGGCCTTGTCTATGCCGTCCTGCAAACCGGAGAGGAATATGTCCAACCCAATATCATTAAGGCTAAAACCATCCTGCGATGTCAAACGTTCCAAATCTGACTCCAATTGCAGGTGGCGGACTACAAATCCCCCTTTTCTTTCTACGAAGCGAGCTAGGCTGTGGTTGATCTGTCTCCGTGACCTGTCTAGGGCCGAGGGATCCCTGGCTCCCCTCCAAACTACCCTGGGCACTATTTCTGACCAAACTATGACCAACTTGCTAAAGAACCCATGCATCCTGTCTAAGTCAGCCTGCATGATAGCTAACAACTCCACTTTCCTAAGTCTTGCTAGATCGTTCCCTCCCGCGTGAATCAGTAATATTACCGGGCCGCTAGCATTTTTTGAGATGTTGACTGCCTCTGGCAGGACCTGTGCCCACGTGAGCCGTGTATGCCTCTCCATTCTACTTGTGTTCCGTGAAAACCGAGTGCTCTTCCGCCTGGACGTACTTCAGCGCGACGCGCTGACCAAAAAAATGTGGGAGTGACCCACTATCCACACAGCTGGCCTTGCGGTATCTAGGAAGAGAAAACTGTTAGCGACTGACCACAACCTGCAGAAAATGCTTGTGAAGCAGCTGCACCGGCTTGTGCACTAAAAAGAAGAGCTTGCATTAGTGACAGCGGAAACTGACATGGCCCTATAATTGCCCTAGAACTATATATTTGCCGGAAGGCACTACCTTCAAAATTCTACCCTCGACTATAAAAGACGATGTGCTATGCATTACTAACTAGAGTGTATTACAAAACTTTTTTTTTTTTTTTTAACTATAGCTGCAAACCAATCAAACCACTAAAAAACTAACCACACATAAGCGTTATTAAAGCATGTATATATATGAGTTCTGATTAGAGCATTTCTGGCCTGATGTAGCGTGCAAAACAGTTGGATTTCCAACGTCCCACCCGCTGTATTTCATTGCCATGTAAGCCCGCACGTGCTGCCTCCGTTGCTGCCCCAATGCGGAAGGAGTGTGTGCCAAACTCGCTGGGAGAAAGGCCTATAGCGGCTAGCGATTTCTTTAATATGGCTGCAAATTGCGCAACTGTTAGCGGGGATCCGTCTGCATGCTCAAAGAAGAATACGCGTGTGGTGCTAATGGACATGTACGACCGGATGACTTGTACCGGGCACACTGGGCCGGGCGTCGGAAAAATGGGGAACCATGTGCCATGGGCCAGCTGATCAGTTTTTGACCGGCGTATGCGCACCCGCAAACCCCCGTTGCAAAAGATAACATCTTCCCATAGCAACCCAGAGGAGCGAAGGGGGGACTTGGTGACGAGCTCGCTGACCCGCATGGCACCAAAAAACGCTAAGGTGAATGCTGCCGCGAACAGGGGCGTATCGCTGGGCGCAAACCGTTGGCAGTATGTCTAGAATAGACCTGAGGGTCGCAAAGGAGATGGGCCTTTTCCGTTCGCTGCCGCGACTGCTGCGCTTCCAGCCCTTTATTGCCTGCGTAATGATAAACGTTTTTGTGACGTCCGGCCAGCCTTGAAGCCGGAAATGAAAAGCTAGGCCTGCTAGGCGGTTATGCGCGACTGGGCCCGACGTGTCGGTGGAGCGCAGCTGCAAGAGGTACTGAACCACTGTGTCATGTAGCCAGTCTCGTGTGACCACTTCGGGCGGTGTGCCTGCTAATAACTGCCAATCCTTCCATGCCTTACCATAAGCTCTCCACGTTGATGGTGCCACCGAAGCTTGCACCATGGGCATCAGTTGTTCCCTGGAACGCTCCAAAGCTCTGCCGGACACCTGTGGCCTTCCCGTTGAGCCTGTGGGCAAAGTTCCCTGAATCTCTGAAAATTAAAACGTGACAAGGCATCAGCTACGTTGTTATGTACTCCTGGAACGTGCCTGGCTTTGAACCAGATGTTGTGGGAGAGACATTTGAGGACTAGGAAACGTAATAACCTAATGACTGGTGGCGAGGATGAAGCGAGATGATTTATTCCATGGACAACGCTGATGTTGTCCGTCCAGAAGCATATCCGTTTGTTGCTTAAGCGTACATACCATAACGCCACCGCTACCACTATTGGAAAGAGCTCCAGTAGTGTGAGATTTTTTGTCCACCTGGCCTCCTGCCATGAATCTGGCCAACGTTCAGCACACCAGCTGACCCCTAAAATTACCCCAAACCCAATGGATCCAGAGGCGTCTGAAAATAGCGAGATGTCCTCATTGGACGTTTCGGGTTCTTGGAAACATGTGTGCCCGTTGTAATTTTTTAGGAAGGATCTCCAGACTTGAAGGTCGTCACGCAGCGGTCTGGTGATGCGCAACCTATGGTGAGGAGTAACCAGACCCCTTGTGGCAAGGCAAAGCCTCCGGGAAAAGATTCTCCCCATGGGCATGACCCTGCATGCGAAAGCCAGGAGACCCAATAGTGACTGCATCTGTGCTAGCGTGACTTTTTTCACTGCGCAGAAAGCATCGATGAGTGAGGTGATCTTTTTTATCTTATCCTGGGGTAAACGAAACTGCATATTGCAGGAATCTATCTCGATACCTAAAAAGGAGATGGTTGCCACTGGGCCCACTGTTTTCTCTGCTGACAAGGGGACGCCAAAGTTGTCTGCTGCTGTCTGGAAAGCCTGAAGTAAGTTGTGGCATACATTAGAGTTGGCGGGGCCAACGAATAGAAAATCATCCAAGTAATGGGTGACGGAACTTGTAAGGGCAGTTTCTTTTACCACCCATTCCAGGAAGGAGCTGAAGAGCTCGAAGTAAGAGCATGATATGGAACAGCCCATTGGGAGACACATGTCGTAGTAATATTGCCCATTCAAAGCACACCCTAACAAATGGTGACAATCTGGGTGGACGGGAAGAAGCCGGAAGGCCGAGGCTATGTCTGATTTTGCCATGAGTGCCCCGGCCCGGCACTGCGAACTAGTGTGACCGCTGTGTCGAAAGAAGCATAGGAAACCGCGGCTTCTTCTGCTGGGATGCCATCATTAACAGATTTTCCTGGTGGGAAAGATAGGTGGTGGATGAGCCGGAATTCGCCTTTTTCTTTTTTCGGCACCACTCCCAGGGGCGAAACCCTGAGGTTTTTAAAAGGTGGTGAATGAAAAGGCCCTGCCATGCGGCCTAACGAAACCTCCTTTTGCAATTTGTTAGCTAGTACCTCCGGCAATAGTCTTGCTGACTTGAGGTTTGGTGCGAAATAGGATTCTGGGGATGGGTGGAAAGGTATGACAAAACCCGAAGAGAAACCTTCTCTCAGGGTGTTTGCGGCAGCGCTATTGGGGTAGCGTTTTAGCCATGGCTCCATCTTTGAAACGCTCACCGGGGTCTTTGGTAACCCCCGCCGCGAGTTTTCCTTGTGATTTGCCATGATTTCTGTTGCATCTAGGGGCTGGGTGCTCCCCTCCGCAAGATGAACACTCGTGCCTGTACTTGCACAAGGCCTGGAACCTGCAGTGACCTTCGTTGAAAAGCCAGCAGCAACCTGGCCTTTTAGGGTGTGAGGGGCCTGGAGGGTAACTTGAGGGGTTAGCGGATGGGCCCTGAAAGGACTGAGCTCTCTGTGCCAGCATGAGCCTTAGCCATGGTTCAGTGGCTTTGACATCCCATCCTAGCTGGGGGCGGAAAGCCAAACGACGACGGAATTCCTCGTCATATTTCCAAAAAGCGGAGCCTCCGTGGGTTTTGTAAGAGTTGTATATAAGGTCAAAATATGTGAACAGCTCAGAGCATCGTTCTGGGTGCCTTTGGCCCATGATGCACCCCAGGACAGCAAAAGCCTGTGTCCAATTGTTGAAAGATTTTGCGACTTTCGGCTTGCGGTCAAATGGCCGGTCCGGAAAGCGCCTTTCCCTGTCCACAGTGCCCTGCTCTGTAGAGACCAAAGACCAGATGTCTATGTAATCGTTAGCCCAAATTTTTTCCAAAGTTTCCTGACTTAAATGTGTCCCTAGCGGGGGAACCCCGCAGTAAATCGTGTCCTTGTGCAGATCAGGACGTGGGGCTGGCGGCGCTGGCTGCGCCACCGTGGCGGTGGTTGGAAAGGGCAACAGCATTTTGGGGTTGATTAGAATCTTACGTGAACCGTCCTGGTGACTTCCACCCTCCTGCTGCCCCATGTGACCCCAAGCGCTTGTAAAAGCGTACTCACCCAGCGCCGTCGGTGGTTGGATGTCCTGCACTGCCGGTGGACCGGTAAGCGATGCCGATGAAACAGCTCTGCGACTGTTACGTGAAGACCTTCTTGAGGAATCCTGCCGTGCGTTGCTTCTGCGTGTTCCTGAGGAGGTGCTTGAAGACGTGTATGAACGCCTATGCCTGCGTGACTCTCTTGATGAGCGTGAATGGCGGCTGCGTCTGTGTTCCCTGCTTCTACTGCTGGAGGTGGAGGAGTACCTTCTGTGGTGGAATCTGCGTCTGTGACGTGAAGATCGACTTGATTGCCCTCTGGCATTATGCGTGGTGGCCTGTGACTGCATTGTGCTGGGCTCCTGGACGGATCCCTGCGACAGGGGGTCTGGATCTGGGCCCTGCGCAGGTTGCTGCTGCATGGGCAGGAGTGTGTGCCCAGCTAGGGCTGCGGGGTTGGAGCTGGGAGGCGTGAGGAGCCCCATGTGTGTGGGAGGAGCAGCTGCGGCTGCTTCTTCATGTTCCTCCTCTGCCGACCACTCAGAGGAGGTGGCGCTTTGGGTTCCCCCCATATTGAAATGTGGTGTGCTGGAGATGGTGGGGTGTGCTCTGGATGCGGGGGAACGCAGCCGCGATCGTGCTGACCCCTCGGCTGATGCGGAGGCTTGAATTTGCCGCGGCTCCGAAGCCGGTAGTGCTGCCGGCGGAAGTGACGCTGGGTGCCCAGCAACCGGATGGGACATCCGGTCACGCGATACCCGCGTCACCTCCGCCGCCGGAAGCGTCGCGCGGGAGTTGCGCGACGTCATTTCCGGGGGCGGAGCAACCTGACGAGGTGCGCGTCGAGCGCGCGCTCGCGATCCAGGCCGCGTCCCCGCACCCCTGGGGATATCCGAAGGTGGGGGCTGACTCGGGGGCGGCCTGGCAACACTGTGAAGGGGTAAGGACTCCCCTTCTATAGCGGCCGTGCCGCGGCGCAATGACCCGCGGGAGGGTATATGAGAATGGGGCATTGATGTATTGCCCCCCGAGCGTGAGGATCGAAGTCTAGGTGCCCTGCTCCGGGGGCGGGGGGCAAATCAGGGCTGAGCCGACGGGGAGGCCGAGACGGTCTAGAAGACCTTCTATCTGGCGTGGTAGTTTGCAGGGGGAAGTGCAGCTGAGTGCGGGGGGACCTCCGCACAGTTTGAGGATTAGCCGGTAAGGAGCTCTCACCCACAAGGGAGGTGAGCCATCCAGCTCCCTCGCGGCCAATCCGTTCTCTTACCGCTGCAGCCAGGGCGTCCATCATCAGCGTAGCTCACGATGCTCACCCTGTGAGCCGTGTTGGTAAGAGAGGGAATATGGCCGCCAGGCTATCTTATAAGGCCCGAAGGCGGGCCTGGGGGGACTGCAGCCGATAGGATGCAGGGAGATAAGAGGGACCACTAACATCTCACTACGCGATGGGGGAGAAGCGGGGGGGGGTCACGTAAATCAAGGGGGCTCTGCAGTCAGGGAGCAGCAGCATCAGCTGCGGTGCCCTGCACACTTTCATTAACGGATGTACATTTAGGCACCATCCGCTAACGGATCCCTTTTTTAAAGCACTTAAAAAAAAGCATGGCATGTGTGACCCTGGCCTTACAGAACTTAATTAGCCCTTGTGGTTCTGCAGCAACGTTCCAATTGATATAGAATCTTTTTCAAGCAGTAAAAAGGTGCTAATGAATGGTTTAAATATATTTACATTTGCATAAAATGATTAAGGAGCAATTACAATAAAAACGCCTTCATAATGCAGTTTTTACATTTCATCAGTGCATATGATCAAAGTTGTGTTCCATACATTATATTACAGAGAGTAGTATGATTAATCCAGCGACTGACTGGGCAGTAGGATTTTTTAAAACGTCCAGTTTATTTTGTACACATTACAATACTATGCAGCATGTTGCAGCCACAGAGTGGCCATTCTACCATTATTCATGATTAAGGCTTATTTCTGAGACTTAAGCGACACTTGAGACGACACAGGAAGAGATCCGAGGTCAAGGAGACCTCCAAGTATCATTTATACACGTCTAAAAGTCCAAAAAATGAGTTCAGCTGACCAGAGGGGAGGGGCATAAAGGGTGTATGTTAAACACACAATCAGACTAGATTAACAGGAAAAAGGATAGAATTTAGCTAATTACATAACAGGGAGGACAGGCGTCATACCATAGAGCAAAAGATAAAAAGCGTGGTGGAGTTCAAAGAGATGCAGATGCAATTGAGTTAGGTGTGAATTGGGGGCAGACAATTTTCATTCAGCAGTGTAGTATACAGCACTTGTAACATTCCTTTGCTTTGTCAGTAACGAGCCAGGACTAGAGCAGTCTCCAATTTTCCTCTGTGCTTGCCTAACATGCAGCTCATCCTTTTCTGGCAGAGAAGGCAGCTCATCCTCTTCTGGCAGAGAAGGCAGCTCATCCTCTTTGGTGGAGGCTGTGGTCCACACAACTTCCACTTCTTTGCAGGCCGAGCTGGCACAGAACGTTGGAAGTAGAATGCAGGTATCGTCTTCTCAAACTTACTGTAAATGGCGAGCCAGGACAAGAGCTGTCTCCAATTTTCCTCCTCTGTGTGCTCGCCTAACATGCAGCTCATCCTCTTCTGGAAGAGGAGGCTGTTCTTCTACCGCAGGGAGAGAAGGCAGCTCTTTCTCCGTAGGCAGAGGAGGCAGCTCATCGATTGCATCCTTAAATGACACCCTCACCCTCTTTGGTGGAGGCTGTGGTCCACACAACTTCCACTTATGTGCAGGCCGAACTGGCACAGAACGTCGAAAATAGAATGCGGGTATGATGTTCTCAAACTTTAATGGCGAGCCAGGACAAGTGCTGCCTCCAATTTTCCTCCTCTGTGCGCTTGCCTAACATGCAGATCATCCTCTTCTGGCAGAGGAGGCAGCTCTTCCTCCGCAGGCTGAGGCAGCAGATCATCGATTTCGTCCTCAGATGACACCCTCACCCTCTTTGGTGGAGGCTTTGGTCAACGCAACTTCCACTTCTGTGCAGGCCGAACTGGCACAGAACGTCGAAAATAGAATGCGGGTATGATGTTCTCAAACTTTAATGGCGAGCCAGGACAAGTGCTGCCTCCAATTTTCCTCCTCTGTGCGCTTGCCTAACATGCAGATCATCCTCTTCTGGCAGAGGAGGCAGCTCTTCCTCCGCAGGCTGAGGCAGCAGATCATCGATTTCGTCCTCAGATGACACCCTCACCCTCTTTGGTGGAGGCTTTGGTCCACGCAACTTCCACTTCTGTGCAGGCTGAATTGGCACAGAACGTCAGAAGTAGAATGGCCGTATGACTTTCTCAAGCTTCAACGGTAAGCCAGGACAAGAGCGGTCTCCAACTTTCCTCCTCTGTGCACTCGCCTAGCATGAATCTCATCATCTGGGAGAGGAATGACTGTATGACTTTCTCAAACTTATATTCTGGCTTCTTATTATTGTCTGCGAAGAAGTGGTGGCTTGAGAAATGAAGTTTTATTCTATGTTGCCCTGCATCACATTAGCTACGGGCGGCTGTGTACATAATGTGTACACTACGGTAGTCTAAGTTATAGATTACTAGACAGGGAGCAATCAAAACAAGACCACCTGACCTGGGTTCCTATATTACATATGGAAAAATTAATGAACATATAATCTATAGGGAATTAGTAACCACAACTGTTCTACACAACTTGTAAATTACATCTCTTATAGCAATACACTAAGTAAATAAACAGGATATTCACAAAACTACAATCAGAAAACACTGGCATAAACCTGGTCAGCAAGCTATGATATAACATAATCCTCTTGAGGTTTATAAGATCTTGAGCTGTGCTTCTAACGAACAGTCAATGTGACCACCATGCACATCTCATACAAAACCAAACGTTTAATAAGTAAGCGAGAAGGCAAGAAATAAAGAAATAATCCAGACCTAGCTGCTTGGACCCAGGGAGGATATCGCCTACACCAGTCGGTAACTCCACCACACCTTGCCTCGATATGTTTCGCAAGTATGCTTCGTCAGGAGGCTGAGGTTTGGGCCAACGGGCAGTATATATAGGGGGACAATAGCATAATCACAAGTTACCCAGCTGATCCGCAATAGGCAGCGCATGTCACGCCAAAGCCAACGAGGAGTCCGTATTCCTGGTCGTGTTCCGGGGGGTCGTATTCATGTTCTCCCATATTGGCTATGGACTATGAGATCTTTGACATTCCTAGATCTCCACGCAGTCATTTTGGGGTGGGCAGGCACACGATCACGCCAGATGGGATCGGTGACAAGAATGTCTTAATGTTGTTTAAGGATCATAGAAATGTCCTTCCATCTTTTGTTATATGTGGTGATAAGTTTCACCTCCTTGTTCTCATTGACCTGTTTATTTGTATTATTGAGGTATAATAGGGACTCTCTAATTGCTTTCCTTGCCCTCTGATAGTTAATTTTACAGCAACTGTAACCTCCAGAAACCTATCTGTTAATTCTTGCGCTTGTGCCTTAAAGGTTTCATATGACAAACAGATTTGCTTTGTTCATAAAAAGTGGACAATAGGTAATACCCTTGATGGTCGAAAGAGGATGAGAGTATTCCTCATGTAACAATGAGTTGGTGGTTGTTGGATTTCAGTATGCTTCTGTGGATAATCTCCCGTCAGATGTAGTTTTAATTTTGAGATCTAAGAAGTCAAGCTCTAGTCCCCATCTTGTGTGTTAAAAAGACATTGATATTGTTGGTTTTTATCAATGAAGCCCTTCCCTGAGGAAGGAGCTCGGGAGGAGGCTCCGAAACGCGTCGGAAAATAAAGGCTGTAGCTGATCCAGACATTCCCGTGTCTGTGTTTCTTTGCCTCAGTGTCCGCGCTGCTGCTCCAAGACCACTTTGTCCAAGAATCTGCATTACGACCACGGTCACCGTTGAGAGTGCGGTCCCTGCAGCAGCTGCCTGTACGCTATTATACCAGTTGTGGGTTTCACAACTGACAAATTTGAGCAATTCCACATCGCTAAGTGAAAGTGTCATCTGAGATAAGACCCTATATGTGCATTCTTTATTTCACAGGCTTTTTGGTTCAGGCACTTAATGTCGCTAGACACCATTTTTACAAAAACATCAAAGGAGGTACACTGCCCTAGATGGGGAAACTTACACGACTTAGGGTACAAAAGTACTGGAAACTTACTTGGGGTGGGAAAGTCAGTGTCCTCCGCCAACGCTTCAATGGCACTCAATGCTTCCTCTTTGTTTTGCGCGACTGGAAGGGCCCTGTAACAGATTGAAGAAATATAAGTTTAAAGAAAAGTTTTGCGTGAAAAGGTGTACATCTTTAATGTCTGTAAAAGTATCCAATTGCATGTTAGGTGCAAAGGACAAGCCTTTCTCCAACACCCGCATCTGTGTTTCTCATAGGACGTGGTCAGATAGATTAATTGCCTTTGGATGCTGGTGTCATCCATGTTTCTTTACCTTTGGATGCTGGTGTCATCCATGTTTCTTTAGTGGGGAATTGCCATCATTCCTTCCTCCCCGACCACTCAATCGAGTTTGAATCCCTTCATCAGGAGGTGGGATTGACCCCTGCTCAGACTATTCATTCTCGCTGTTAGTAGCACCAGAGGTGACTGATCCGGATTGGACCCTGGTTCTTTTAATGGACACCTGGACACTTCACCATATGTATAGGTTTTTTGGTCATAACTGTCCAAACTGCATTGAAATTTTATTTGCTTTTATAGAACTAATTTATTTTTTCCACTTATCCGCTTCCTTATTTAAGTCTTTATGACATTTCTCCCAGTTCTCCGTTTGGAGTTCCCTTTCTAGACTCTTCTCAGGACACATAAGGATGCTTTGTTTATGTTAATAATATTCTGCATGAAAGTTGCAGAGCAATTATCAACTGCCTCCTCCCATCTCACTATAAATTCCTCTTCAACAGGAAAAGAGGGGTAACGTATCCAAAGGCCTCCTGGAATACATTTGTTGAACAGCTAGTTCTCTAGCGACATCATTGTCTGCCATATTTTAATGTTTTTGTGGACCAGATTCTTATATTTAAGGCACAGTTCCTTACTGGTTGTAAATGGTGATTTAAAACCAATGAAGATCCCTGTCTGAACAGGTCCGTAGCTTTATTGCGCCAGGGTCTCTCTTTAGCCTTTAAATCCATGTTGGAAACATGTAATGTGTAAACTGTGAAAACATAGAAAAATAGCATACAGTATATGTACCGATGGTTTATGTGTCGTACATTGCTTATATCAAGATCCGCAAAGCATCTACAATACAACAACCACTTATTTAGACAAAATCTGAATAATGATGCAACAGTATCCAATAAAAACATACAAATTTTTTTTAAGGCAATAAAGTTAAAAGTACACAAAAACAGACAAAGGACCCTTAATAGGAAGAGGGTGGTGGAAAGAAACACTGGGGTGCCGACAAGTAAATATCCAAACAGTATAGTTTAACCAGGCTGGCAAGTTAAGGGCCTGCAAAAAGGTAGTTAACTGTGAAATGAAGCCAAGAGTAATCAAAAGTGGTATGAACAGTTACATAGAAAATGTGACCCCTGCAGTAGTTTAAGTACCAGATTACTAGACAGGGAGCAATCAAACCAAGAACAGCTGACCAGCAGATGCAGTCTTTGTTCCTATATTACATATGGAAAAACTAATGAACAGACAAATTGGTTACTGTAAAGTCATCACTGTGTTTTGGTCAATTCTTAACCTTATCTATTGTCTCCTAATTTTTCACAGGAGATAAGAATGCGCTCCACACCTCCGTTTACCTCCTCCTCCGTTTACCACCTCCTCGCCATACGCGACCTGGTGTTCGCTAACAATTCCAATTGTTCGCAAACACCATGTTTCGTATGGAGAGCCCCTGTGTGCCTAAATATTGGAGCTCCCCCACAAGTTATCCCATCCACATATAGGGCATAATTACACATCTGTACCCAGCCTTCGAGAAGGACAGATCAACTTGTAATCTGGCCGTTCTGCAGGAAGGGATTTGTTCTAGCACTGGAATGAGACCCCAAAGCCATGGTAAAGACAAAGGGTGCTCTTATCAGTGCAAGGTCCAATGTTCGGGTGTTGTGCGTGTGTGTGTGATGTTGTGTATGTCATGCTGGTGAGGGTGAGTTGTGTAGGAAAGGTCAGTATGTCAGTCCCGGGACGTGTGATCAATTTTAAAGCATTCATTCAAACACAGTCCTGGTTTGTCTGGACACGTTTCACATATGAAACGTGTGCTCTTTCTTGTCCCCCTTTGATGGCAGACCCGGCACCTTTTTCTTTCCGAAGTTGCGACCTCACGGGGAAAATGTTGCCCTGGTACCACACGTGAAGCTCGAGTTCCAGTGCTGGGGCGTGCTTCTTCTCCTCCTCCTCTTCTTCTAAAAATCAGGGCCTTGATCACCTTCTCCTGGAACTGGAGGAAGGTGTTGGTGGTCTGACCTGCACATCGTGATAGCACGTATGCGTTATACAGTGCCATTTGAGCGATGTGCACAGCCAGTTTTTTGTACCAAACCTTCGCCTTCCGCATGTAACTGTAGGGCTGGAGGACTTGATCAGAAAGATCAATCCCCCCCCCCCCCCCCATGTGCTTGTTGTACCCCAGGGCACAGTCCAGTTTGTGGACCTGTCCTGGGGTACCTCTGGTGGTGGTGGCCGTGGTGTCGTGAATATGAGTTGTGGCCAAGAAAAAGACATCCCTTCGGTCTTTGAACTTGACCACAAGCATGTTGCTGCTACTACATTGAGCTCGGCTCTCACCTCTTGGGAGAGGCTGCTCAACTAGCGTCAGAGGGAGATCCTTCTGGTTACTGCGCACAGTACCGCAAGCGGCGGTAGTTCTGGCAGAAAGGGAATTAAATAGTTGGATACTTGTATAAAAGTTATAAACGTATAGATGATAACCTTAATCAAGTAGTGGGTGAATCAGATCCCACACTATTTTCCCCCTTACCCCCAGAACAGGTGGACACTCTGGGAATACTTTCCCTCATTCACTCTAAAGCTGAGGTACTCTCGCACAGCTTGTAGAGTTTTATTCCGTATCTCGCCCTTTTGCTGGGCAGGTATTGCCGGAATGTAAGCCTACCTTTGAAGTGGACGAGTGGCTGTCTGCGTTGTCCCTAAAATGCAAAAATTTGTGAATGTCCTCGAATCGCTTTCGGGTCATCACCACGCCGAACACTGGAGTTTGATATAAAATATCTGTACTCCAGTATTGGCGGATTTCTGGTTTCTTTACAACCCCCATGTGAAGTACCAATTCCCAATATTTCAACATTTTTCCAGAGTTCACGGGACTCCAAGAAAAAAATATGGAATTTGGGTTTTGGACCAGAAATTGTTGGGCGTAAATGTTGGTCTGGTCCACCATGAGACTCACAATATCCTCAGAGAAAAAGACTTTGAAAAAGTCAATTTCCCTGAAGTTTGTGGTCTCAAGCTGGATTCCTAATTGGGGAAGGAAATCAGGAATTTATGGAGTGTAGTGTTCAGGGACGGAGGTCCACACGGGGGCCCTGATGCCAGGTTGAGGGTTACTCACAGACGGCTGTGGGTCCATGGGCTCCGGCTCCTCTTCTCCAGGCTGCGGCTCTTCTTCTCCAGGCTGCGGCTCTTCTTCTCCAGGCTGCGGCTCTTCTTCTCCAGGCTGCGGCTCTTCTTCTCCAGGCTGCGGCTCTTCTTCTCCAGGCTGCGGCTCTTCTTCTCCAGGCTGCGGCTCTTCTTCTCCAGGCTGCGGCTCTTCTTCTCCAGGCTGCGGCTCTTCTTCTCCAGGCTGCGGCTCTTCTTCTCCAGGCTGCGGCTCTTCTTCTACGGCCCTGGACGATGTCTTGTCCTGCGACGTCGTTTTGGAGGCGAGTTGGTGTCACTGTCTGCTTCGGTGGCAAGTATAGCATATGCCTCCTCAGCCGAGTACGCCCTTTCTGACCTTGATGACTGGGACGGGCGGGACATTGTGTGCTGTTTTGTGTGCATGTGTAAAAAAAAGCTAAACTTGATTATACCGTAGTGTGAGTGTACGTGTGTGTGCGAGTTCTTGGTGTAACTTTGATGTGTGGGGTCTGTCAGGCGGAGGGGTCTGTCGAGCAAACGGGAGCGCTTGGGCACACAGGGCGCAGGAGGCGGCTGTCAGGCGTGCGGGCGCAATAGGGGGCTAAGGAGCCAGTGCAGGGGGGGTGATCACTGGTGCAGAAGGGGGTGATCACTGGTGCAGAAGGGGGCAGTAGCAGCAGCAGGGTGGGTGATCACTGGGACAGGGGGGGAGGGGTGATCATCGGCGCACCGACTGCCTGTAATCACTGTGTACCGGCTGGCAGAACGAGGGCACCATCCGGTGGATACACAGGTGGGAGAGGGAGCGGACGAAATTAAACTGAGGAGGAGGGGGATGTTTGGGGGGGGGGGGGTTAGCGCTGGAATCAGAAGGAGGAAGAACAGAGAGAGAGCAGAGACAGGGACAGATGTTACCGGATCGGTCACGATGCGGCAGATCGATGTCGATCGGCGGCAGGGGGACCACGCTCCTCGGCATCCAGGGACAGAATGGAGCAGGGAAGCGTGGTCTGCCATTGTAAACAATCACCTGGATAGCTGATAGGAGGGATAGCGTCACATGGACACTAGCCCCAATCAGATCCGGGGGAGGAGGGGGGAGCTATAAGCATCAGGCCAGCCCAGATCCCAAATATTTCACCAATATGGACCTTTGAAGTGGAAACACTGCCCACCAGGCTGCTCCTCCCCTCCTTTGAGTAATTACTCTATGCCTGGTTCTGAAACCTACAGCGATCATCTTCTACAGCAACTGCTACTTGGTGAACATCCAATTGGGATCCCTTCACTACAAAAAAACAGGGCAACACCCTCTAGGTCTGATTCCACGGAATCGCATCCAAGTACATTTTCAACGCATTCAATACAGAACTAGCGACTGTGATCAAGGCCTGTAGTTAAACCGAAACGTCATATGAGGTCGTACTATACTATATCTAAAAGCTCACCTATAACCAAATATTCCATTGTACGTGTGCAGTGATTCTGAATACATTGGACTGTGTGGACCCTTTGGTTCCTTTCACCTGCACCGTGATCTCCTAACCAAACTGAGTGCTAGACATTCTGTCCTCAACTTATAAACTTCCTTGGTTAGCATTAAAGTACATGTTAATCACACTCCAACTATTAATTAAAATAAAGCTGAAATAGATTGAAGGTAGATAATCCACAAACATACCTTATCCCCCCCCGGTCTACTGTGTCTTCTGTTGCTGTAAATAGTTGATAATTATTAAATTCATTTCATGTTCGTAAATAAAACGAATTTATATCAGAATTTACATGAACTTCAATGCTACTTAATGATACAAACTGTATTACATAATAACCCATTTCATGTTATATCTATAATAACAAATCTGTATAATATACTATGTATTTAAAGTTTTGTTGCTTGAATTTACGTAATAAAATTGAATAAAAACTTTTGAACACAGGAACAGACACCTCCACTGATGTCATAGACCCGGGGCATCTCCTAAAGAAACCATCCTATACCGCCCATTTCCTGCCGCACGGTACGCATGCGCACAGACTCATCCCACCATGGGCAGCCCTCATATGACAAGCTTAAAGCGCCTGGTCAGTTTTATTACGATCATAGACATCTGACGGCACAGGATCACTACCGGGGCATAAAAGATACTTAAGAACATATAAGCAAAGAGGTGGAGGGAGTTTATAGAAACTGGAGGGTAGAGACATAGAAGTAAAAGATAAAGAGAAATATCAGATACCTAGGAAAGCATGTCCAGAATACATATACGTAGAGGATCACATGAAAGGCACAGTGCAACATCAGGAATCCTTGGTTCTTGCTTATTAAATGTATGTAGGGATCTCAATAATTACAGAGAATTCACATCTCCATCTAGTTAAACAAAAATTAATGAGTGAAAAATCATCGGGAGATCACATACACACCATATACACACAGGAGGTAAGTGGTAATAAAGAGCAACTTATCAGTGTAAGGTTTCCATGTCGGTTTGCTGGGGATCATGATACTCACACAGTTAAGAGCTCAGATTTACTCTGGCAGAAGATGCAGAGACATTAGGTCACCACACAGAGCAGTGCTGCAGTTCCTTCTGCTGCCCATCTAGAAAACCAGCATAGCATTTAATGGCACAGAATACATTGGTGATAAATAACAGATCCACTGTACAGTAAAGACAGATCCATAGAGAAACAATACATGACTGCATGTCTAACAAATACGAGCAATAATGTAGCACTTTATTTAACCCCGTGATTTTTACACTTTGACACCACAAAAACCTGAGAGCAATGAATACAAGGAATCTAACAACCAGCATAGTCTGTGCACACTGGGGCGCACACCCACATACATAGTCACACACACATGTTCCATCTATCTGCAGGGCTCTACAGTGCGGTCCTGATGGCAGAGGATTATAGGGGCAGTGGGATTAGAGTGAAAGCTCAATGGAGGAGTAAGTAACATCAGGCATGAACGCCATCTCCATCTTCACACCCTGGTTTATAGATTGGAGGTCTCTGCTGTTTTGTCTCCTCACTATTATCTTCATCTTTGCTTTCTATCTGAGGGTACAGCACCACACAAAGCTTCTGGACCGCTCGTGTCATTACATCAACAAAGTTATTGAAACATTGGAGCTTGTTTTGCATATGGACCTCAAGGGAAGCACAGGAACTTCAGTAAGCATGATGACCAGGCCTGGTCTGCAGATAACAGGTCCAAACCACAAGCTGAAGACCAGCAGAAAAGCCTGTAAGAGCAGGTAGATCACTGGAAATATGAGGTTAATCTTTATTAGCCGAGGGATGTCAGGCTTCATCCATCTGAGGACAATCTGCCCAGCCACGGCAGCACATTAGAAAAGGTAGGTGATGATGCTAATGTAGTTGATCAATGTATACCTGTCACTAGTGACCAGCATGAGTAGACTATGGAGGCACATGAGATGATATGCAGGCATTGGAGTGAATCGTTTAATGTGAATCATGGCCAATGACTCGCCCAGGGCAGGGTACTCAGATCTCCGGCGGACAGTCTGCAATGTCATGGGGGTCTGCCTGAGACTGTGGCCCTGGTAGTGAATAAATAGGATGTTCATTACGCCACCTGCAGTACCTGGTGATGCTCACCAGCGCCGCTACAGTCCTCCGGTGGTCGATGGTATTGCGGCAATGATGATATAGTAGTCCGCAGGCAGGACCGGACCGCCGGGGCAGCGATTCTGTGGGAGGAATCAGTTTATGCAAGGAAAGATGCAGCAGAGTTGACAAGTCACTTCTCCGGGTACTTTACTGAAAAACCTTTAGTCATCATTACAGTCCTTCAGTGCAGTAAGATATTACAGCGACAAATGCTACGGGTGCTGCAAGTGGATTTTCTGGTTGGTAGATGGATCCCTCACTGTGTGCCGTTCCTGTTTCTTTTTTTCCCTTACCTCCAAGTAGCTGTGAAGTCCGACTTCATAGAGACTAATCTGACCTCCTTCTGTTCCTTGTCTTCCTCTCCCTTGCACCCGTCGGGCGAACCTTCTTAGCGAACACTGCAGGAGCCTACCGCTGGTCTGATTCCCCTCTAATGGAACTTTGGGAGTCGGTGTCGTATCTGAAGGTTCTCACAGGGCGGGCTCCGGTACCCGATTTCTTTCCTGGAACAAACTCTGGTTACTGTGCTCCCCACATTGAGTGAACTCCCGCCTCGAGTTACTTCTTTTCTTCCTTCTAGGATCTCTTCTTGCTGTCCTGGGTACCTCAGCCGAGGAGACCCTCCTTTCTCCCTCCAGGCCGACTGCCTGGCTCTTTTCTATTCGACTCTCACTGATCTACTCTAGACTCTTCTAGACTCTTCTACTGTTCCCCCTGGAGGTGACTATATTCCCTCCTGGGTCCCTCCCACCTACTGACTAGTGTGTGGTGTGAGTTCTAGGGCTCCACCTACTGGCCATAAGTCCACTTGCAGTGGGGTGACTACACCACTTTTATGGGTGTAGTACCCCTTTTGTTGTACCTACATAGTGGGGTGCCACACTAAGACACTAGATGACCCTCTTGTGCCTCAGCAGAAAACAACCTTGAAGAATTAAATAGAGAAACATTGATTCTTCCAAATGTAAAATATACTGGCATTATCCATAGCATGACACCTAACAAATTTTCACCAAACTTCACAGCCGCAGCATTGGTCGCCAGTAGCTCTTACTGAGACATGGCTGTCACATATACAGTGTTATCAAAAACAGATAACAAGTGGAATAAAGATGACAATAGCACGTGGAAGTTCTTATAAGAATCACCATCTCCTCTGTGACATAGTCACCAGCCACTGTATGGAATAGATCCTTGATGTAAGTCCAGTGCAATGAGACCAATGTCTGGCTCTAGGAAATTCTCAAAAGCATTGTTTGGTTTCAGCCAGAAATATGTAGATCTGGACAATTCCCATAATTATAATTGGTCCCAATACAGGCAGCTTCCCAGCTGTAAACATGTCTTGAACTCGAATGGCCCATTGTACTCTGGCACAGCTAACCCAAGTGAGCAGCAATAGACGGCTGCAAATTTATGCAGTCCTGATTCAGGGGCAAAAGATGTTGGGAAGAGAGGATGTAGAACATAATCTAAAAAGATTAGTGTAATGACTGCCTGGTCTGTAGGATAAATTACAAGCAATTCATAGCCGGAGGAAGCCTGTTAGTCCACCAAAGATGTCCTTAACATATGAATAGTCTCCCCCAGATTTGGGAATGGTGACTCCAAGCTCTGCATGTCATAGGGTACCCAGAGCAGTGATTACTCTGGTGATGACCCACACAATAATGGTCATACCCACTGAGCCAGCATCCTCTAGTACCCTCTTTGACGATACAAATATCCCAGAGTTGATAATATTTCCAGTATATGAATCTGGCACAAGAGGCTGCATGGGTCTATGCCGTGAGGAGAAGGCATGTATGTGGGATGTGACAGCCGGGGGCGCTCCTAGAAACACAAAGCAAGAACATGGAGCACACGTGACGTCACAGATCAGTATGGAGGGTGCATAACGCCTCGATCCTTTTTCCCTCAAATGGCACAAGATCCATTTTATTACATATATATATATATCCAGGGAAAAAGATGATGAAAACTGGGCACTATATACAAGGAGCGGGGTAGGATGAGTAGTGGGCTGGAGGCTACCTTCCAGCGTTGCACTCCTCAAGTGTAGAAGATATTTGCAATAGAAATGAAAGGAAATGAGGCGGCACTCACCGGCGTAGAACTTTTAATCGTCCTTTATTCAAGAGCCGGCATGGGCGAGCAGGATGGCAGGGGAGGGGGTGCTGGGAGACGATGGACGATGGCCTGCCTTTTCGCGGACTATGCCGCTTTGACGGGCTATGCCGCTTTGACGGGCTATGCCACTTTGACGGGCTATGCCGCTTTGACGGGCTTTGCCGCTTTGACGGGTCCTTGTCTTGGCGTGTGACGTCATATCCACATCTTAAATAGGGCGGACTATGTAACGCGCACGCCATGAGATTAATATGTGCAAATATAATGATAAAAAAAGACAGTGCGCAATAAAATACACATAAGGGGGTTACACTGCAAAGAACAAGAAAAATTATTCCAGATATCTGAAACAATAATTATTATTCTATAGACAAAGCAATGTGCATTTTCAGCAAGCAATCACGTTTTTAACCTTTGCAGAGATTAAGAGAAAAAACATATGTTTTGCATAACAGGATTATACTCCACTATTTGTGCTAAATATTAATTCAGTATACTGTAATAGTAAATGTACCTAATTTTAAGAAATAAAAATAAACTATTCAACAATTTTTTCAGCTAGTTATGTCTTTGTAACACAGAGAGAGGAGGAGGAACATGCCTGCAATCATTCTGGTGTTCCGGATATTGATAACAGTGTTATATCAGGAGTAAGGGGAGATAAGCGACACAAGACTATTTGCTTATGCTTGTAGCGGCGGGTACATGTTAGAGAAACGCCGCTAAATCATTTTTATCATTTAGACCAAGCGCCTGCATGCATCAAAATTAATTATCCATCGGCATTCCTTCTGAAGTAAAATGTTATGTAAATCGCCACCTTTTACTGTGGGGATTACTTTTTCCAAGCCAGTAAATGTCGATATCTGCATTACCGTTGTGACACTCTCTGGATAACCCCTGTTTTCAAAAACTTTGCAAATTGTTGCATTGGTTTATTATTTATCCACTTAAGTCTTAAAAATTGGCTGTATGGTAATTCATTTTTTGTATGATGGGGGTGGGCACTCTCACAATGTAAGAGGGGATTTGTGGAAGTTGTTTTTTATACACTGATCTTATTACATTTCCCTCTTCTAGTTTTAATTTTACATCAAGAAAGTCCAGTTCTTGGTTTCCAAATGTTGAAGTAATTAACATGTTATATTGATTTTCTCTATTTAGAAAGGTGACAAAAGAGTAAAAATCATCTTCATCCCCCTCCCAAGCGATAAAAATATCATCCATGAATCTGAGAACAGTTTGATGTTCTTTAGATATGAGGTTTTTATTAGAGTAAGTTAGTTTATCCTCTAAATGTCCCAGAAAGAGATTAGCCAGGGTGCTGGCTACAGGGCTGCAGGCTACAGGGCTGCAGGCTACAGGGCTGCAGGCTACAGGGCTGCAGGCTACAGGGCTGCAGGCTACAGGGGTGCCCATGGCTAAACCTACCAGCGGTTGATACCAGAAAAGGTGGTGTTCAAAATGAAAATTAAGGAATCACATATGAAATCGATCAGTGACTTATTTTGATTATCAATAGATTTTCTTTTATGATAGACGCTGCTTTCTCTTGTGGAATACAAATGTATAAACATTCCACATCAATTGAGGCTCATTTTAGATTATCTCTCCATTCAAAGTCATCCAGACATTAAATAAAGTCGATGGTGTCTTTCACAGAAGAAGGTATTTTTGGCAACAATGGTCACAATAACCAATCAATGAACTGGGACAGTGGTTGCGTTACTGACCCTATCACTGACACTATGGGGCGTCCGGGAGGCTTATTTAGATTCTTATGAACTTTGGGTAGATAATACCAGTGGGGTTTATTAGGGTGTTCATTGAAAAGCTTTTCTGCTTGATTTTTGTCAAGGATGCCTGTTAGTACATATTTTCTAATTAATGTACGCAATTTTTCTTTGGATTTATTTGTGGGGTCTGAAGGGAGGC
This sequence comes from Allobates femoralis, assembly GCA_033576535.1. Taxonomy (NCBI): domain Eukaryota; kingdom Metazoa; phylum Chordata; class Amphibia; order Anura; family Aromobatidae; genus Allobates; species Allobates femoralis. The sequence goes on along the minus strand of JARQOC010000003.1, from coordinate 872,974,054 downwards.
GTTTGTAAGTGTCTCTCATCCCCAACTGTCTTTGTGCTTCCTCAATATAGTCTGATTTATTTAGTAGAACCACTCTCCCTCCCTTATCTTCCCATTTTTTGATCATATTCAATGCGATTAATTATTAGACAAATTAGTAGATGGTTTAGGATTTATTATTGCCAGGGGAGACATGGGGATAGAAAGATAACTTCATACCCCCCCCGTAAACTGGGTGGACTGGACATCTCCCAAATTAGTAGGTGGTAAAAGATCCATATCTAGCAGTAATTTGACATCACCTTTCACATCATCAAATACATCCCCAAAAAATCCCAGAGAACCTATTTTTATTTGATTTTTTGTTGCCGATAGATCTTCTTGTGCTTTATTTTTTTTCTCTCTGATGCAAAAAGTTTAAAAAGATGAATTTTTCTCACTGATTTAAATAGATCAACTTTAAAATCCACAGTTGAACTCTTCCTCTACTCAAAAATGTCGTTCTTTCATTAACAGACTTTTCATGTCAGGTGTAATTTCTCTTATTCGTTAGGTTAAAGATTTTCACTGTGTCCGTATCAGACTTATTCAGTCCCTCCATGAGACCTGTTTCCTTGTCCCATAACTGGCAAATGTAGATGCTGTAATTTGATATATCAGGAATATGCTCACTAATACATATTTTTAGTTTCCGTGATGTACATCCTATGTAGAACCGATTGCAATCTTTATATTTTATGCAATAAACTACATTTTTTGTGTTACAATTAATGTAACATTAGATGGGATATGATTTATTTATTTATTTATTTATTTATTTTTTTTTTTGCAGTTGTGACAGACCTTTATTGGTCAAATGTGCTAGGCAACGTTTCAATCCTTGTTGGATCTTTTTCACTTCAAGTAATGTTTATTGAGTTTTCTTGATAATCAGTATATTACAATGGGTTACAGCATTAAGTATTCATTTTAGTGTAATTAAAGTAGTATAATGTACAAAGTACACATTCTTTAACTAATAACTCTATATTGTTGATAAGTATGCTTGATATAATCATCAATAATCTTCGTTTACAGAACACAGTGAATAAGGTAATAACACAAACATTCTAACAAGAACATCTTATGGCTCATGTTACTAATAACATTCTACTAATAAGGAGTCTTTTATAGCTTTTTGTTGCTTGAGTCTTATTTTATAGCGCATATATCTAAAAGGTTCAAGGTCCCCTACTTGATTGCTCAAATAAGTATTTAGTTTTATTTGAAAGTCTGCTACTGTCAGTTCAATGTCAATAGGGCTAAGTTAAATTAAATGAAATGGTTGATGATGGAGTCTTGCCACGTATCCCATTTATGATGAAATTTTACTTGGGTGTTGTTTTAATAGAGAAATGGTATTCCAGATTTTTGTGGAGTGATAGGGTTTCTAGAACATCTTGGATTTTTGGAGTGATGGTGCTTTTCCAGTTGGAAGCTATTAGTTTGTTTGCGATTAGAATAATATGTATAACTATGGGTCTATATTGTTTTGTAATTGTGTCAATGTTTAGTAATAATGTTAGTTCCGGTTTTAAAGTAATGCTCAGATGAGTGATTGAGGATATTAATTTTTGTAGGTCTCTCCAGAATTCTCTGATTTTGGGACATGCCTAGAATATGTGTGTTATATTTCCTGTTTGTTTACAGTGTCTCCAACATTCATTTGTAAGTTCTGGGTTCATTAAGTTTAACTTATGGGGGGTGAAATACCATCGGGGAAGCAGTTTATAAAACGTCTCAATCAATGATACACAAGGTATGTATTTATAGATGGAGGCCATTACTTTTTGAAGCTTTATTTCTATTGGGATTTCTGTGATTTTTAGTTCTTTCTTCCATGAGTCCAATTGTTTGAAAGGCTTAAAGTCTTCATCGTCATTAAATATTCTATAAATATTTTTGGTTTTCCATGTACTCTGGTTATTAATGTCCTTTAGGAGGTTAGCAATATTGCTTGGGAGGGAAAGTGGTGGGGATTGTTTCGAGAGTATTTTTTCTAGAAGTTTCCAAGTCTTTTTCTGTGTCTTTGGTAGGTTGAATTCGTTTACCAGGGTCTGGAAGGGCTTAAGGTTGTCTTTATCCATGATATCCTCTATGTTATTGATGCCTGATGCTTTCCAGATTTTAAATTTTAGTCTAGGTGAAAATGCAGATAAGGTCTCAATCCTCATCCATTTTATTTGCTGCGAGTTGAAGTTTTTCCTAGAGGATGTCTCAAATTTTTTCCAGGTTGTTATGGAGTATTTGGTGATTTCTTCCTTTGGAAGTCGCTTTTTGGGGATGGGATATGATTTAGTAGCATCATGATTCAAAAAATGTCTACGTTTGTGTGCAAAAGAACATGTCTTATTATTGCCACATTGAAAAAAGTCCCTTATGGTTTAGCCACATCTTATTGGTTCTACTTGGCTTGGAGACAACATTGTGCTCAATGAAGGCGCTTTTTCTTTTTTTAGCCACAATGTTGCAACCAGGGGCAAGGATAGATGTTAGAACAGGATCCTCCCGCAAATTAGTCATATTACTCTCAATGATTTTTTTGATGTTGGTGAATTGTGGGCTATATTGAACTGACATTACTATTTTCTTGTCATTATAAATGCTGGAAGGGGCGTGCTGTGCAGAGGTATTAAAGAATAAGCGGGCCGGATAGAGCAAATTCCTATGTTGTTTCAAACAATACTCTGTGCTCTGATTAGCGTCCAGCTGGGATAACCTCTGCATCTAAGCCGGTCTTTGCATTGACCCAACCGCTGTTGGAGGGCAGATGAATTCTTACAATTCCTCAAGACACTCTTTCAGCCATGCGTTCTCCTTGCCTTGGAGCCTTGAACTTTTATGTAGTTGTTTTGGAGAAACAACCGTTCACAACGACAATAAAATGTCCAGTGAAAGCTTCACGTCTGATGGTGAGTGGAGCAATGAAGATGTTTCTCATTGTCTCCAGTACATTTTCTTCTGAGAGTGAGTGATCCGTTACCAATCATAAAGCGTCGAAAGTAAAATGCCGGGATCGCTTTCTTAAATTTATACTTCGGCTTCTCCTTGCCCAGGGACCTTGAACTTCTCCTATGGAAGGGTTTTGGAGAAACATTTTGGGATGATGCATCAAAGATTTGTACTACAGACTCATCTACTAACGAGATGGTGGCTTGACTTTTCCCAACGGATATGAAGTGTCCAGTGAAATCTCCACGTCTGTAGAGTGGACCAATGATGATGGTTTTATTGTCTCCAGTACATTCTCTATTGAGAGTGAGTGGTCCGCTACCAGTCATAAATAAAGCGTCAAAAGTGAAATGCCGGCATTTCCTCCTCCAATTTGTACTTCGGCGTCTCCTTGCCTAGACGCCTGGCACTCCTCCTAAGCAAACGTTTTGGAGAAACAGGATGATGTATCCAAGATTTCTACTAGAAACTCATCTACACACGAGATGGTCCCTGGTGGCTTTATGGTTCCCAACGACAAAGTGTTTAATTCAATCTCCTCATAAGATGGGGAGGGGAGCAATGATGATGTTTTCAAAGGCTCCAGTATGTTCTCCTCTTCTGAGAGTGAGTTGTCACCAATCTTAAAACAAAGTGTTGAAAATAAAATTCCGGGAATTCCACCTTAAATTTGTACTTCGGCTTCTCCTTGCCTAGAATCCTGACATTCTTCCTATGCAAGGGAGAATCATCATGGGATGATTTATCCAAGCCACCACCCGCGGAGCAGCAAGGGGCTTTCCAGAAGCATCCCTGGTCCATTTGCATTGACGTCATAGATCCGGGACGTCTTCTAAGGAAGCCGTGCTATACCGCCCATTTCTGTCTGCGCGGTATGCATGCGCGCACACTCATCCCACTATTTTCCTTACTTGCACAAGTGTGGGCAGCCCTCATATTACAAGCTTAAAGCTCCTGGTCTGGATTAGTACGGTGGCAGATATCCGACAGCACAGGATCACTACTGGGGTTTAAAAGAGACTTATGAACATATAAGCAAAGAGGTGGAGGGAATTCATAGAAACGGGAAGGTAGAGACTACAAATTAAAAGATTGGGATAAATATAAAACACTGTCCGGATGTGAGGAAATAAGTTACATCATCAGATTGTTCTCAATGATCCTGGAACAATGCGGCGAAAATAGAACGGTTTAGTGAATTCGATTCTCTTGTATTTTGGCTTTGGTTTTTGTAATAATCTTGCACTGCTCCGCAGTGGTGGCCGTTCACTGTGTAGTGAAGAGACTGCAGTCTGGCAGCAGGTTTTTCCTATAAATACGAAACAGTTTTTATAAGCTGTATGTGTTTCCTTGTATCTGTAACGTGATTCTTACTCCTGATGAAGTGCGCAGCAGCATACGAAACACGTCGAGGTCTTTCTAATAAAGAATCCACGGATTATTTACTCTTTTCATGCTTGGATTGGATACCATACGGCAGCGCGAGCGCATACACCCAACTTCCATCTCCTTCCCAAAAGCAATGATTCCTTGTGGAGTTCCCAGCAGCCGCCGATACCTGTCTTTGGCTATTAAAGTGGTTGTGTCTCACACAAGCACATAAGGTGAATGCTCCGGACTCTGCACATTATTCTCATTATTTCTCAGATAAGACAATATTGTGCGTTTGTTTGTCCTTTTAGCAAATACCGGCAATAACGTAGCCCTGACTATAACTGAGTGATTTCTACCCTGGGACAGCACAAATACCTGAGGGCAATAGAGACAAAAATGTGATAAGCAGCAATAGTGTATGTGCACACTGGGACACACGTGCACATACACAGTCACACATGTGCACATGTTCCATCTATCTCTGCAGGGCTGTGCAGTGTGGTCCTGATGGCAGAGTGTATTAGGGGCAGTGGGATTAGAGTGAATGCTCAATGGAGGAATAAGTTAACTCCGGTATGAACGCCATCTCCATCTTCACACCCGGGTTTATAGATTGGAGCTCTCTGCTCTTTGTTTCCTCAGTAACATCTTCATCTCTGGTGTCCATCTGAGGATACACCACCACACAAAGCTACTGGGCGCTTGTGTCATTGCATTAACAGTTATTGAAACATTGGGGCTTGTTTTGCCAATCGACCCCAAGGAAGTACAGAGCGACTCCAGTAAGCAGAATGATAAAGCCTTGTCCGCAGAGAATAGGCTCAGACCACAAGCTGAAGATCAGCAGGAAAGCCCAGAAGAGGAGGTAGATCACTGGAAATATGAGGTTAATCTTTATTGGCTGAGGGATGTCAGGCTTCATCCATCTGAGGACAATCTGTTCAGCCACGGGAACACCATAGAACTGGTAGATGATGAAGTCCTCATAATTGATCAATCTATACATGTCACTAGTAACCAGCATGACTAGAGTGGAGAGGCCGTGAGACGTGCAGGGATTGGGGTGCATCGTTTAATGTGAGTCATGGCCCTCTTGTGCCCCAGCAAAATCAACCTGGAATAAGTAAATAGAGATACTTTGTCTGCTCAAATGTGGAAGATATTGGCATTATCCATGCCATGACACCTAAGAATTGTTCGACAAATGTCACAGCTGAGGCATTGGAAGTCATTAGCTCTAACAGAGATATGACTGTCACATAGGCAATGTCAGCAAAAACATAAAGATGACAAGTGGAATAGAGATGGAGATAACACGTGGGAGGTTCTTATAGGAATCCACCATCTCCTCTGTGACATAGTGAAGAGGATTCCAGCCACCGTATGGAAAAGATCCTTGAAAGAAAGAATTCCAGTGCAATGAGGCCCATGTCTGGATCCAGAAAATCTCAGAAGCATTCTTTGGTTTTAGCCAGAAGTATTCCCCCTTGCAGATCTGGACAATTCCCATAATTATCAGTTACAATGCAAACAGCTTCATAGAATACTGGCACAGTTCACCCAGGTGAGCAGCAATAGACAGACGGCTGCCAATAGACGCAGTCCTGATTCAGGGGCAAAACATAATGGAAAGAGAGGATGTAGTACATAGTCTGAAAAGGTCAATGCAATGACTGCCTGGTCTGTAGGATAAATTACAAGCACTGCAATCCAGAGCCAAAGGAAGCCTGCGAGTCCTCCAAAGATGTCCTTAACATATGAATAGTCTCCTCCAGATTTTGGAATAATAACTCCAAGCTCTGCATGTCATGGGGCACCCAGAGCAGTGATTACTCTGGTGATGACCCACACAATATATCATACCCACTGAACCTGCATCCTGTATTACCCACTTTACAGATACAAGTATCCCAGAGCCGATAAGATTTCCAGTATATAAACCTGGCAAATGTCCAGCCTGGCACAAGAGACTGCATGGGTCTATGCCGTGAGGAGAAGGCACTTGTGCCTGATGTGTGTGGGATGTGACAGCCAGCGGCGCTCCTAGAAACACAAACCATAGAGCCAAGAGCCTGGAGCACACGAGACGTCACAGATGAGTACGGAGGCTGCATAACGCCTGTATTCTTTTTTCCCCAAAAGGCACAAGATCCATTTGATGACATTCAGAGACAGTAGAAATGAAAGGATGGTCCAGCTTCCGAGATATAAGCAAATGATTTATTGGTTCAGTTTTCCAATGCACGGTATAAGGCATGCACACCAGTAAATTAATGGTAAATGTAGATTCTGCCCTCAGGCAATGCGTTTTGGACAGTGACTGTCCTTTGTGAAGCCTAATCTGGGTCAGATTCACAGAACACAATTTACAATCAAACTATGAAACATGACATAAATTGTGATATACAATGTTTCATAGAGACTGGAATTAGACAAAGTATGTGATTAGTAGTGAAACCTTACATCACGTCTCATGTAGTCCTAGGGGAATCTGGTGTCAAACAACAATATCCAATAAGTGTCTGGTGGTAGAGAACGTCTCCTCTCCTCCCACCTCTGGAGATAGTCACTTTTTCAGTCCTAAAAAACAGAAAAAGATTTTAGATTGCCGTTATGTTTCTATATAAAGAGCTTTGATGCTGCTGACATGTTAGAACAAAAACCAATATTGGTATTGTAATTTGATATATCACGAATATGCTCACTTAGGGCCCTTTCACATCAGCGTTTTTTGAAATTCGCGGCAGATGCGGTGAAAAAACGCATCTGCCGCGATTGCCGCATAACCGCTGCACTTGCGGCGCGGTTGCGGTAATCCCCATAGAAAGTATTGGGGGACTTGCGGCAGGTGCGGCTGACTGCGGTTTTTTTCGCGGCCGCACTTGCCGCAAGTGCAATACCGCACCTGCAGCAAGTGCAATACCGCACCTGCCGCAAGTGCAATACCGCACCTGCCGCAAGTCCCTCTATACTTTCTATGGGGATTACCGCAACCGCGCCGCAAGTGCAGTGGTTATGTGGCAATCGTGGCAGATGCATTTTTTTCACCGCATCTGCCGCGAATTTCAAAAAACGCTGATGTGAAAGGGCCCTAATACGTGTTTTTAGTTTCTGTGATGTACATCCTATGTAGAACCGATTGTAATCTGCATTTTATGCAATTAACTACATTTTGTGTTACAATTAATGTAACAGATGGAATATGATTTAGTACATCATGGTTCCAAAAATGTCTACGTTTGTGTGCAAAACTATCAACCTTCTTAAAGGCACTTTAGAGCGCACCAACATGCAGAAGGACTGAATTTCATTGGGTCTCAGTAGGTTTCTTTTGTCCACTTTCAGGTCCTGCGTGGCTCGACTCAACCTTTGCAAATAGGCACCTGATGCTTGCTCCGGGTTGGTTACAATCTTTGCAACACACAGCCAATAATGGCATAGCACATCTATCACATTCTCCTCATGTAGTCTATTGGCTTCAGTCTCTCGAAGTTGTATTGTGGTAATTTTCAATCCTTTTAAAGCCAACTCTAGATGACCTTGGATATATGACCCCATACGTATGACCCCATACCTCCTTTTCTTCTTTTTTACCTACAAAAAGAGGTCTCCTCTTCAAAAATTACAGGGAACAACACTTCTACTTAATTGTCCCCAGGGTGGCATTGTTCGTGCAATAGGCGCTGGCCATGAGCATGCCACTGTGAGGACACAAACAAGAAAAGTGCATTGCACACATAGAACATCTGCATGTCCCCTGCGCAAAGATCATACCTCCTTTTCTGATGCAAGTTAACCTCCATTCATTCGTTGTATTTGGCTTTTGAGATAAGAGTTCTCTGTGTATACTACCAGCAGGCCACTTTCTTCAGTGAATTCCTGTAAGTCAGCAGCTTTGTCAAAGAAACCTTAGAAGATATAAGAAATGCTGGAGTGAATGTAGGGAGGTGTCAGATGGCGAAATACTCCACCTTCGCCGGTTCTTCAGCCGCCAACAGGCCGGTAATTTGTTTTGCTTTCTTATGAAGGCCTCCGGTCTGCAGCCGGGTTAAGGCTTGTAAGCTCGAGTTGCTCATCTGATACATGACTCTCCAGCCCCAGTCCCAGTTTCTCAAGTCTAGTTTATGAATTCTTCCTCTCCTACGTTTTTTTTTAAAATAGAAACAATACTCTGTGCTCTGATTAGCGTCCAGCTGGGATAACCTCTGCATCTAAGCCAGTCTTTGCATAAACCCAACCGCTGTTGGAGGACAGATGAATTCTTACAATTCCTCAAGACACCCTGTCAGCCGTGCGTTCTCCTTTCCTTGGAACCTTGAACTTTTATGTAGTTGTTTTGGAGAAACATTAACCGTTCACAACGACAATAAAGTGTCCAGTGAAAGCTTCACGTCTGATGGTGAGTGGAGCAATGAAGATGTTTTCATTGTCTCCAGTACATTTTCTTCTAAGAGTGAGTGATCCGTTACCAATCATAAAGCGTCGAAAGTAAAATGCTGGGATCGCTTTCTTAAATTTATACTTCGGCTTCTCCTTGCCCAGGGACCTTCAACTTCTCCTATGGAAGGGTTTTGGAGAAACATTTTAGGATGATGCATCAAAGATTTGTACTACAGACGCATCAACAAGTGATATGGTGGCTTGACTGTTCCCAACGTATATGAAGTGTCCAGTAAAATCTCCGCGTCTGTTGAGTGGACCAATGATGATGGTTTTATTGTCTCCAGTACATTCTCTCTTGAGAGTGAGTGGTCCGCTACCAGTCATTACCAAAGCGTCAAAAGTAAAATGCCGGCATTTCCTTCTCCAATTTCTACTTCGGCGTCTCCGTGCCTAGACGCCTGGCACTCCTCCTAAGTAAACGTTTTGGAGAAACAGGATGATGTATCCAAGATTCCTACTAGAAACTCGTCTACAAACGAGATGGTCCCTGGTGGCTTTATGGTTCCCAACATTGAAGTGTTTAATTCAGTCTCCTCATAAGATGGGGAGGGGAGCAATGATGATGTTTTCAAAGGCTCCAGTATATTCTCCTCTTCTGAGAGTAAGTTGTCACCAATCTTAAAACAAAGTGTCGAAAATAAAATTCCGGGAATTCCACCTTAAATTTGTACTTCGGCTTCTCCTTGCCTAAAATCCTGACATTCTTCCTATGCAAGGGAGAATCATCATGGGATGATTTATCCAAGCCACCACCCGCGGAGCTGCAAGGGGCTTTCCAGAAGCATCCCTGGTCCATTTGCATTGAAGTCATAGATCCCGGACGTCTCCTAAGGAAGCCGTGCTATACCGCCCATTTCTGTCTGCGCGGTATGCATGCGTGCAGACTCATCCCACCATTTCCCTTACTGGCACAAGTGTGGGCAGCCCTCATATTACAAGTTTAAAGCGCCTGGTCTGGATTAGTACAGTGGCAGATACCCGACAGCACAGGATCACTACTGGGGTTTAAAAGAGACTTATGAACATGTAAGCAAAGAGGTGGAGGAGTTCATAGAAACGGGAAGGTAGAGACTAAGAATTAAAAGATGGGGATAAATATAAAACACTGTCCGGATGTGAGGAAATAAGTTACATCATCAGATTGGTCTCAATGATCCTGGAACTGTGCGCCGAAAATAGAACGGTTTAGTGAATTCGATTCTCTTTGTATTTTGGCTTTGACTTGTCCATTAATCTTGCACTGCTCCGCAGTGGTGGCCGTTCACTGTGTAGTGAAGACACTGCAGTCTGGCAGCAGGTTTTTCCTATATATATGAAACAGTTTATATAAGCTGTATGTGTTTCCTTGTATCTGTAACGTGATTCTTACTCCTGATGAAGTGCGCAGCAGCATACGAAACGCGTCGAGGTCTTTCTAATAAAGAATCCACAGATTATTTACTCTTTTCATCCTTGGTTTGGATACCATACGGCAGCGCGAGCGCATACACCCAGCTTCCATCTCCTTCCCAAAAGCAATGATTCCTTGTGGTGTTCACAGCAGACGCCGATACCTGTCTTTGGCTATTATAGTGGTTGTGTCTCACACAACCACATAAGGTGAGAGCTCCGGACTCTGCACATTATTCTCATTATTTCTCAGATAAGACAATATTGTGCGTTTGTTTGTCCTTTTAGCAAATACAGACAATAACGTAGCCCTGACTATAACTGAGTGATTTCGACCCTGGGACAGCACAAATACCTGAGGGCAATAGAGACAAAAATGTGATAAGCAGCAATAGTGTATGTGCACACTGGGGCGCACGTGCTCATACAGTCACACATACACACGTTCCATCTATCTCTGCAGGGCTGTACAGTGTGGTCCTGATGGCAGAGTGTATTAGGGGCAGTGAGATTAGAGTGAATGCTCAATGGAGGAATAAGTAAACTCCGGTATGAACGCCATCTCCATCTTCACACCCGGGTTTATAGATCGGAGCTCTCTGCTCTTTTTGTTTCCTCAGTAACATCTTCATCTCTGGTGTCCATCTGAGGATACACCACCACACAAAGCTACTGGGCGCTTGTGTCATTGCATTAACAGTTATTGAAACATTGGGGCTTGTTTTGCCAATCGACCCCAAGGAAGTACAAAGCGGCTCCAGTAAGCAGAATGATAAAGCCTAGTCCGCAGAGAATAGGCTCAGACCACAAGCTGAAGACCAGCAGGAAAGCCCAGAAGAGGAGGTAGATCACTGGAAATATGAGGTTAATCTTAATTAGCTGGGGGATGTCAGGCTTCATCCATCTGAGGACAATCTGCTCAGCACGGGAACACCATAGAACAGGTAGATGATGAAGTCAACATATTTGATCAATGTATTCATGTCACTAGTAACCAGCATGAGTAGAGTGGAGAGGCCGTGAGAAGTGCAGGGATTGGGGTGCATCGTTTAATGTGAATCACGGCCAAGACACTTGGTAGATGACCCTCTTGTGCCCCAGCAAAAATCAACCTGGAATAAGTAGATAAAGATACTTTGACTACTGCTCAAATGTGGAAGATATTGGCATTATCGATGCCATGACACCTAGGAATTTTTCGACAAATGTCACAGCTGGGGCATTGGAAGCCATTAGCTCTAACGGAGATATGACTGTCACATAGGCAATGTCAGCAAAAACATAAAGATGACAAGTGGAATAGAGATGAAGATAACACGTGGGAGGTTCTTATAGGAATCCACCATCCCCTCTGTGACATAGTTTAGAGAATTCCAGCCACCGTATGGAAAAGATCTTTGAAAGAAAGAATGCCAGTGCAATGAGACCCATGTCTGGCTCCTGGAAATTCTCAAAAGCATTCTTAGGTTTTAGCCAGACGTATTCCCCCTTGCAGATCTGGACAATTCCCATAATTATCAGTTCCAATGCAAACAACTTCCCAGCTGTAAACATGACTGAAACTCGAATGACCCATCGTATACTGGCACAGATCACCCAGGTGAGCAGCAATAGACAGACGGCTGCCAATAGACGCAGTCCTGATTCAGGGGCAAGACATGATGGGAAGAGAGGATGTAGTACATAGTCTGAAAAGGTCAATGCAATGACTGCCTGGTCTGTAGGATAAATTACAAACACTGCAATCCAGAGCTGGAGGAAGCCTGCTAGTCCACCAAAGATGTCCTCTACATATGAATAGTCTCCAGATTTGGGAATAATAACTCCAAGCTCTGCATATCATGGGCCACCCAGAGCAGTGATTACTCTGGTGATGACCCACACAATATGGTCATACCCACTGAACCTGCATCCTGTATTACCCACTTTACAGATACAAGTATCCCAGAGCCAATAATGTTTCCAGTATATAAACCTGGCAAATGTCCAGCCTGGCACAAGAGGCTGCATGGGTCTATGCCATTAAGAGAAGGCACTTGACTTCCGGTTCCGGTTTGCATGAGGACGCAGGGCTGAAGGAAAGCTCCCACTACCCGCGGTGATTACATACATACACCCGCAACGTGCCAGATTCACACAAACTCACTGAAAATGAGTGCACGGAGGTCAGTGACAATGTCGGCACCGGCCGGCAAGATGGAGAAGTGGCTCCGGAGCTCGGGAGGCACAGGGGATCAATCGCGATCTCCAGGCATGCAGGCGAAGGGGCAGAAAAGATGGCGGCAGGCGGGAAGACCAAAGCGGCGCAGCACAGCACAGCTCGGAGCAGGAGGACAAAAGGAGAGAGGATGATAACTTATTACAAGCCGGAGAGGCAGAGACCAGAGGTAAACAAAGGGGGCAGGAAGCACATTACATTGAACAATATGCAGGAGAAGGCAGAATGACTCAAATCATCCCACATTTAGATTACAAGTTACTAGCGAGGGAGGCATCAGCATATCTGGCTGAGGAGCTATGGGGCACGATTAAAGATACCATACAAGAAGCACTACTAGGATTGCAAGCTAAAACTGCAGAACATTCTCAAAGACTTGATGAGCTGGAGCAGAGATTATCTGACTCTGAAGACAGAGTGCTGCAGTTAGAGACACAAGTGGCAGATCTCATGATAGCATCTGTGTACAATAAAGATACGTTGGAAGACCTAGAAAATAGGTCGAGGCGTAACAACCTAAGGATAGTGGGCCTCCCTGAATCCATCCTACATAATGAACTAATCGATATATGTGAAAGAGATCTACCTCGTGCCTTGGGTTTCCCCCACAAATACAGAGCTGAGAGGGCGCATAGAGTTCAAGCACGGGAGAGATCAGGACCCCCGCAAACAAACACCCGTGACAATAACAACAATAACAATGCCTAGGGCTCACCCCGTCAAGTGGTGGTCAGATACTTAGACTACAGGGATAAGGAACAGTTGCTGCAGTCGTTTAAGAGCCTACGCCGCCCCCTAGTGGTACATAATCACGTGATTAGACTATATGGAGACTATTCCGTGGAGGTGTCGAAGAGGAGGAAAGCATTTAGTCCAGCATGCAGTATTTTATATAAAACGTAACATACGATTTCAGCTGTCATTCCACGCAACCCTAAAATACAGAGGCCCGGATGGTCGACTCAGGACATTCCAAAATCCACAAGAAGCTGTACGTCAGTTGACGCAGAATAACGCAGGAAAAAATGAACGTGATCCACAAGGCATGAGAAAAGAAGGTACTGGTGATCACACGCCCACACGTCGGGATGGTACCATAGAAGAGCCACGCACTAAATCTAGCAGAGTAATCTCCCACCCCGATGAAAGATCGTCAGCCCTCCGGTCTACAAGAGAGATTGAAAAAACATCCGAAGAACAACAACATACAGGTCGACACCAGTTGGAGACCCAGGACGACGAGGAGGAGCATCTAGATTGCACATGAATGACTGAAAACGAAGTTGCAGACTGAAAAATTGGAGAGTGAGAAGTCAATAAGTTAGCGGCCACGGTTAAAGAAAATCGTATGATCCAATTCGGCCACTGAAGATGTCCCCAACAGGAGGGAGGAGCCGATGTTCCCATGACGGTGTTTTTCCTCCCTATCCCCCCCCCCCCTTTTTTTTGTTTTTCCCCTTTTCCTAATATTTCTACGGCCACTTCCTTTTTGGCTGTATTGACTATACTCCTATAAGCCGTAGATCACGAATATGTCTCTATTATGCACTGTTACCTTATAGTAATACCTGCATGTTTAATATTTTACGCACCTAGATTTAACCCTGGAGACGGATTGCACAATAATAACCTTTGAAGTCAATCCTATACGTCCCCCCACATATTCAATAGTGCGATGGCAGAGATTACATACTAATACTCAGCCGTCGGGTAGGGGATTGTGGATAGGATGCGTCCTTATCAGAATTTGGAAGTCTATAACATGAGTTGTTGGTTGAAGGAAGGGGGAGGTGGGGGGAAGAACGAGGGGGAAAGGGGTTCGTTAATTTTGGAAAAGTTCTTGTTTTTCTCAGAAAATTTTTTTTATGGGATCTGGTTATATTGAGGTTTGTTGGTGAGAGTCTATGCTGCCCTTTAGCACATGATTTGTGGCACTTTCTTGTCCAATTTCCATGGGACCGTTACACAGCATTAATTAAATTTTTACCCAATCACAATGGTGAATATTATCACATGGAACGTTAAAGGTTTACGTTCCCCGGAGAAACGCTCCATGGTCCTCAGACATTTAAAAAAATTGAATGTTGATATTAGGGGCAATATGGGGATCAGGACCGGTAGAAAAGAAAGCAGGGGTCTTAGTGTTGGTCAACAAAACTTTCTCCCATAAGCTGATATCGGAAGACAGAGATGACGCTGGACGGCTGATACATGTGATACTTGATTGTCAATTAGGCAGATTGAGTTTATACAATATTTATGCTCCCAATTCAGATGCTGATAGAACGAAATTTTTTATGCAAGTAGAAGGTTACTGACGGACGGTGAAAACAATAAATTGGTAGCAGGGGATTTTAATACAGTAATATCCCCGGGAGAAGACAGGCAGAAAAAACAACATATAGGGCCCGATGTAGAACATGCCACACAAGATAGAGGGAGTGGAAGAGGATTGAAACATCTGATAGATAGCACGGGCCTTCATGATGCTTGGAGAGCTTTTCATCCGCAAGAAAGGGAATATACGCATTATTCTCACCCACACGATTCATGGTCTCGGCTGGACATGCTCTTGGTTGGGGACGCTGTACTGGACGAGGTAGTCATAGAGAACTTAGTTATATCTGACCACAGCCCGGTGTCCCTGACCCTGAGGGATCTCTACCCGCACGGCACAGACTTCCTATGGCGATTCCCGACTTACTTGCGACAAGATGAAAATTTCGGCAAGCTCTTGAAAGAATGGTGGACTGAATTCACCTTAGATAATTTGGAACATAAAAAGAATGCACGTCTATATTGGGAAACTAGTAAGGCAGTGATGAGAGGGAAAATTATGGCCTATACACGAACATTGAAACGTAAAACTCAAGAACAATTTAAATCTCGTAGTGGGGATTTGAGGGAAGCATACACTCAATTCTTGACAACGCCATCCGATAAGGCAAAAGAGAAGTGGTTGCGGACGAAGAGGGAGTACGAGGCCTGGGCAAGACAGAGGGAGATTTTTAGAAAAGCTCATGGGGAGGTGGATTTATACAAATTTGGAGACAAGTCGGGAAACATTTTGGCCAATTTGGCCAGGGGGAAGCGCCCACACAACTCGATCACATCCTTAAAGACCGGGTATGGGAATACTACATCCGACCCAAAAAAGATAAATACACTTTTGGGTAGATATTATTCCAAACTATACAAAGCTAAACCAACCGGGCGAGACGTGGGTGGCGAATGGATGCAGAAGGTTGAAATGCCTGTGCTTACTGAAGATGAGCTAACCGCATTAAACCGCCCAATCACTCTGGAGGAAACATTAGAGACCATCAATAAGTTGGGGAATAATAAAGCCCCGGGCCCCGACGGCTTCCCAGGAGAATATTACAAAGAGATGGTAGCCCCATGTCTAGTGTCACTATTTAATAATATCTTGGAAGGGGAGACGTTGTCTGATACCTCTAATACGGCTTATATAAAACTATTGCCCAAGGGAGAAAAAGATCCAACAGATCCATCGAACTATAGGCCCATATCCTTGATAGACCAGGATTTGAAACTATTGTCTAAAATCATGGCTGATCGCTTAGCGGCAGTTTTACCACGTCTTATTGAACCTCAACAATCCGGGTTTGTCAAGGGTAGATCGGCAGTGGGGAACATTAGAAAAACCATCCTAGCACTCGAAGCGGTCAAAAAACACAACATTCACTCACGTGACCCTCCAGCTCTGCTTTTGTTGGATGCCGAAAAGGCATTCGACAGTGTTAATTGGAAATGGCTAACTACAGTTCTAGACACACTGGGGTTGCAGGGATCCTTTCGTACATTCTTGAGTACCCTATATCTTAACCCACGAGCGAGTGTGTACACACCTGGCTTCCTTTCGGATTCCTTTCAATTACAGAGGGGAACGAGGCAGGGATGCCCACTCTCCCCACTGCTTTTCAATCTAGCTATAGAGCCCCTATCACGGTATCTTAATGGGGGAGAGGTTTTTGAGGGGATTAAAGCGGGACACATACCTCTATACTCGGCACTCTTTGCAGATGATATAATCCTCTATCTTAATCGCCCGAATAGAGATCTCCTGTACCTCCTAGACCAATTAGAGCTATATGGCACTTTTTCGGGCTTCACACTTAATAAAGACAAGTGTGAAATTCTAACCTTAGGGGTCGCCGGAAGGAACTCAGGGTCAGATAATAACATACAAAGGACGCTGGGGATCCCAGTCAAAAATGACCACATCAAATATTTGGGGGTACATTTGAGTAAGTTGCCAGCCGCAATATACTCACTCAATTACGATCCATTAATACGGAAAATAACGCTAGAACTGGAAAGGTGGAGGAATTTGCCCCTCTCACTCTTAGGACGTTGTCATTTGGTCAAGATGATCAGCTTCTCCCGATTATTATACCCAATGCAGACACTCCCTCTTCTCCTACGCCACGGCGACCTGCTAAAATTGAACAGGGCTATTACACAATTCATTTGGAATGGCAAAGGAGCGAGAATTAAACACACCACACTGATGCTACCCAAAGATAAGGGAGGTCTTAACCTACCAGAAATTAAGGGGTATAACCTGGCATGTGTCTCCAGACATGTAGTGGACTGGTTGAATGGCACCTCCAAACACTCCAATTATAAAGAGGAGCAGGAATTTTGTCGGCCTTGGGATCTGGCCAGTCTACTCCATGCGTCCTGGTCTGATACCCCTGCCTATATAAAGAACTCACTACTTTTTAGAGACACAGCCATGTGTTGGAAGGCAGTCCGTAAAAAGTTACATTTGGCATGGAAAATATCCAAATATCTAAACCCATGGGCACATGTTAGCTTTAAACTAGGGAGAGAAAATGCCTTGTTTCGGGTGTGGGGAACAAAGGGTATCCTGAAATTGGGAGACATACTCCAGAAAGAGGAGAGAAGGTGGATGTCAGGATCTGAGGTGATGGTCCACTTCGGGCTCCCGTCTACCCAGATAATACAATATAAACAACTATACTTCCATGTGTTGCAAAAATTGCATGATGTGACACAAGAATGCATCTCCAATACCTGGGACAAGTTAACACAAACCCACTCCTCACAATTAAACATCTCATACATATATAATTTTCTTCGCGAAGTATACCCAGTAATAGAACCGAGAAAACTTTTTAAGGGATGGAGACATCTCATAACAGAGGAAGAGAGAGAAGAGGAGATTCTGGAGGGGTGGAGGCTGTTTAGAAGACTTATACACAACGAGAAATGGAGGGACAAACAGTTTAGGGTCATGCATAGAGCAATATATGGCTTCAATATATCCCCGACACCAAATGTCCCTGGGAGGTTACAAAATTGCCCAAAATGTGGCGCATATTGAACAGATTTTACACACGGAATATGGACATGCCCAGAGGTTGTCAGATTTTGGGAATTAGTGAGTGGAGTTGTGCGGGAAATCACGGGTCAGGAAATGCCTATTGAACCTAAATCATGGCTTCTACATATCCCGACCTCTGATAAATGGAAAGGGACTAGAGCACGGTTCTACCATATCATCGCCTTACTAAGCAAGAAGATACTACTTCGAGAATGGCTGTCCACAACCTGTCCGGTGATTCCAGACTTGCTCCAGGCCCTAAAAGCGACTATGAGAATAGAAAGGATGGAAGCGGAGAGACAAAAAGATATAATGACGGGTAAATTCTTCAATACATGGAAGAGTTTTATATTAAACAAATTGTCGCGGGAAGAACTGGAGCAGACAGTCTCACCGTTCAGACACTCTAAATGGTACCTTACTGAGGATCTAAAAGGAACGTTGGGAGCACTTAAGATATAGGGGAATTGGAAATATAAATTTATCCTGCACAAATAGACATTAGACGCCCACATGTTTTCACAATATTGTGATTCTTTTAATATCTTAGTATACACGGACGGGAGAGAGGGCGAGTAGAGACAAACACTATTATATAACGAAGAACTGTACTGAATGAGCGGACTGCACAGATTAATAATATTGTTTGAGGGGATGTGTTAAGGGATTGTTATGAAGGAAAGGGTGGGAGAGGGTTCACTGAAATGTAATTTTTCATAATGCCTTTTGTTATCATTTCTGTTATGTCATGATATGTTATGCTTGAAAAAACCAATAAAAAAGATATTTAAAAAAAAAAACTGTCAAAAAATACAAGCGGAAAAGCCCATAAAACCGTTTCAAAATTACATACATGAGTAGGTAAAAGAAGTAAAATAATCAGCTCTCAACTTCCCACGGGATAGAACTCATGATGCTCAGGTGCTGGCTAGTATGGATATGCTTCTAATGCTCTGTGCTATCTTGGGCTTACAAAGTATATCTACAACCTGCATTGTATTTATCTGAAAATGTATTGAATATTATCTTGTTTGTTTTTCAGATGCAGTGACAGAAGAGCAAATGATTATTATTTGGCATTAAACTATTACATAACAACTGTTAATAAATTTTATTCATAAAAAAGGGAATATAAAAAATTTAGTATATGAGATTAAAAATAAAAATATGAATAAAAATAAAAATGAGAATTCCTTAAAAACGTTTGTTTATAATTAAATGAAGAAAAAGTAAATATCATAAACACCCTCAATGACTCTTTCTTTGACCAAGGGCCAGGTGAAATAGGTGGAATGTATTAAATAAGTGCCAGAAGTGCATCTTGTATCACTCAGGTATATGGAGCTTAGAAAGATAAGGGGGACTGTCAACCCAAAAACACTATTCCAGTTCTATTCCAGGTCAGGGAGGGACTCAACTTTACAAGTGGGGCGACACAGCAGCAGTAAACATATTTCCACTTGCTTTTTCACATACATGAACCTTGCACAGACTATAATTTTGTTATTGTATGGTGTAATACCCATAACTATCCACAAGATGGCATCTGCTTGGATGTTATCGCTATAGTGATGCTGGCATAAAGAAGAAGACTGGTACCTAACTCAGGAAAATCTATTTGTCCGCCAGTAGGGGCGCACCGCTAGGCCGTCAATGTGGAACGAGAGAAGAATGCTTTGCTCTAACCGTGTCAGAGCTGAAGAATAAGAATAAAAGCAATGGTATGTGCATAGGGAGACTAAGCAAAAGGTGGTTAGTGTGCATATGTGTATTAGTGAAAACGTGTCATATTGTAACTGATTTTAGTGAGTGACTATGAAGAATAACAAAGAATTAGGCTGAATACACTAGTGAGTGTAGTGTCTTTCCCCAGATAGAGTTTTATCAGTGAAATAACCGGCATATTAATATATTTATATTAGTTCAGACACTAAATTAAGTCCTCTGGGTTTTAATGTGTCCAATTTGAACATCCAGAATTTCTCCCTTTTTTGTAGCATTTCAAATCTACTGGAAATGTGTGATCCTATGTGATCTATAGGGGTGATTCTTATTAGTGAGGGGTCCCTATTGTGGTGAGTGTCAAAGTGGTAAGATACACCATGTGTTTTGAAACCATTTTTCACATTGGAACGATGCTTATTAAGTCTCTCATGAAAAGGTCTGATTGTCTTCCCCACGTACTGCAGATTACAAGGGCATTCTAGTAAATAGATCTTGTGGTGCAGTCTATCTGATGTTTTATTTGAAAAGTCTCCTTATTGCTGGCAGATGTAAAGGAAGTCCTCTGTTGGATGTTTCTACAGCAAAGGCATCTTCTTTTCCCACATTTCTTAGTCCCTCTCTGTTGGGTTTCTCCATCCTTGTCTAATACTGATTGCCTCAGTCTGCTTGGTGCTATTCTTCCTTTGATGTTAGGGGCTCTTCTAAATGTTATGCCTGGTGTGTCTGGAATTGCTTTATTAAGTACTGGATCATTCTTCAAGATGTACCAATGTTTCACTATACATTCTCTTATCTTTCTGTGGTGCTTATTATAAGTAGTGATGAAGTTCCATTTTTGTCCATCCTCTGTTCTGCTTCTTGGTGCAGGTGTCAGCAGGTCTTCTTGTGGGATCTTCGTGTAATGTTCCTGTGCTCTGTAAATTAGATCCTGGGGATATCCTCTTTCAATAAACCTCTTGGACAGGACCTCTGATTGGACTAAATAGTCCTCTTTGGATGAGCAGTTTTTCTTAATCCTCCTGTATTGACTGGCAGGAATGTTGCTCAGCCATTTTTTATAATGTCCACTGTTGTAATCAATATATGAATTGCGATCCGTGGGTTTGAAAAAGGTTTTCGTATGTATTTCATCATTCTTCACAAAAATATTCAGATCCAAAAAATTAATGCTGTTGTCATCCATGGTGAATTCAAAACTAAATCCCCAGTCATTGCTTTCTATACATTTTATTAACTCCAAAATGCTACCTTGTTCCCTATCCCATATGAAGAATAAATCATCTATATATCTCCTATATAGTATCAGCCCATCTTTATGCTTATTTCCATATATGTGAATCTTTTCAAATAACCCCATTACCAGGTTAGCATACGAACATGCTGTTTTTGAGCCCATTGCTGTGCCGAACTTTTGATGGTACATTATTCCACCAAAGGAAAAATAGTTATTTTCGAGTATGAATAACAAATGTTCAAGTATGAAATCGATCAAGTCTATTGACAGGTCATTTTTTAGAAAGTATTCGATACATAATAATCCTAACTTGTTTTCAATGTTAGTATAAAGAGCGGTCACGTCCATGGTAAGGAAAGTATATGAACCTTTCCATTTTGTGTTTTTTAGGACCCTTATTATATCCGTGAAGTCCTTCGTGTAACTCTCTAGGGAAAAAACATATTTTTGAAGTTTTTTATCTATAAATTCAGCCATGTTGCTACTTAAAGACCCAATTCCTGATATGATCGGGCGCTCAGGTGGATTCACTAAGTCTTTATGTATTTTGGGTAGATGATAAAAGAATGGGATGGGGGGTTCCTTTTTAATTAGAATTTTTTTTACATCTGACGTTATGGTTCCTTCTACATGTGCTTTATTAATTAGCTTCTTTTTCGTAATCTGCCCTATTCTGTATCACTATAGCACCCCCTTTGTCAGCAGCGCGTATGGTGATTGTCCCATTCTCTCTCAGGTTTTCAATGGCCAGTTTTTCTCCTTTTGTTAAATTGTCTTTCATATTGGATTTATTGTTGCTGTTATTATGAATTTTAAGTCCTAATTTTTCTTTTTTCAATTCATTCAGTAAGAGGTCTTGGAAGGTTTCTAATGCATGGCCTCTGCTCTCAAGGGGGTAAAAAGTGGATCTGGCCTTTTAGTTTTTTACCTTTATATGTGTCATTATTCATTATAGGGTTATCCTCCTGAATTGTGGGCTATATTGAACTGACACTATTATTTTTTTGTCATTATAAATGCTGGAAAAGGGGTGTGCTGTTCAGAGGTATTAAAGAATAAGCGAGCCGGATAGAGCTAATCCCTACGTTTATTTTTTATTTTTTTTTTATTTTTAATTGCAACAGAAAAGATAAAGATTCTAGAATTTACAAATAAAATAATTCTCTCATTAGTCTCGGGCAGTTCACACGGCGAGCAGCCGCTCAAGCCTTGCTAATTCCTCCGCACTGAAGGTTTCTTGTTCCACAACCTGAACATCTTCTTGTTAATCAACTTGTTCACCAGATGTTTCTTCGAATCTCTCTGTTTCTGGACTCGGCACTGGTGTTCTGGGTAATTTGGGGTCACTGGGGATGTTCTTTAGCAAAAAGGATGCATATAAGTCCATCCGATCCTTTCCTTAATAAGTTGGGTTTTGAGAACTTCTTTAGGGATACTGGCCACTGCCCTGTCTAGGTCATCTCTGTTCATGCCTAATTGTTCTAATGTGCTCTCTGTGGCAGTCAGTGTCTTCTCAATCGTCTGGGACTTACCAATGCCAAACCCTACTGGATTGATGAGGGCTGGGTTGTAATTCAAGTTCCTCAAGGTATGGTTCATGTGCATCCCGTGCCAAGTGCAAAACTGTATAGGTTCAAAAACCTTGATGGCGTGTGCACTTCTGCCTCACGATCCCCAGTGAAGTGGAAACTAGCAGCACAAGCTGCCAACACTGCCAAATCTCTAAAGAGTTCAGGAGTCGACAGCAAGGGTGACCCAGAATGGGCACCATACTGTGAAGATATAAAGAAAGCCGTAAGACCTTGATTAGAGATGAAAGTGTCCATCAATTTTATGCATTGACAGAACTTTGTAGAGCTGGACGGTTGTTTCTGCAAATGAACCAATAGCCTTGCTATCAACCTTCTTAAAGGCACTTTAGAACGCACCAAGTTGCAGAAGGACTGAATTTCATTGAGTCTCAGTGGGTTTCCTTTGTCCACTTTCAGGTCCTGCGTGGCTTGACTCAACCTTTGCAAATAGGCACCTGATTCTTGCTCCGGGTTGGTTGCAATCTTTGCAACTCACAGCCAATAATGGCACAGCACATCTATCACATTCTCCTCATATAGTCTATTGGCTTCAGTCTCTCAAAGTTGTATTGTGGTAATTTTCAATCCTTTTAAAGCCAACTCTAGATGACCTTGGATGTATGACCCCATGCCTCCTTTTCTTTTTTTTTTTTTTGCGGAGACCTACAAAAAGAGGTCTCCTATTCAAAAATTACAGGGAACAACACTTCTAATTAATTGTCCACAGGGTGGCATTGCTCGTGCAATAGGCGCTGGCCATGAGCATGCCACTGTGAGGACACAAACAAGAAAAGTGCATTGCACACACAGAACATCTGCATGTCCCCTGCGCAAAGATCATACCTCCTTTTCTGATGCATGTTAACCTCCATTCATTCGTTGTATTTGGCTTTTGAGATATGAGTAATCTCTGTGTATACTACCAGCAGGCCACTTCCTTCAGTGAATTCCTGTAAGTCAGCAGCTTTGTCAAAGAAACCTTGGAAGATATAAGAAATGCTCGAGTGAATGTAGGGAGGTGTCAGATGGCGAAATACTCCACCTTCGCCGGTTCTTCAGCCGCCAACAGGCTGGTAATTTGTTTTGCTTTCTTACGAAGGTCTCCGGTCTGCAGCCGGTTTAAGGCTTGTAAGCTCGAGTTGCTCATCTGATACATGACTCTCCAGCCCCAGTCCCAGTTTCTCAAGTCTAGTTTATGAATTCTCCCTCTCCTACGTTTTTTTTAAATAGAAACAATACTCTGTGCTCTGATTAGCGTCCAGCTGGGATAACCTCTGCATCTAAGCCGGTCTTTGCATAAAACCGACAGATGAATTCTTACAATTCCTCAAGACACGCTTTCATCCATGCGTCTCCTTTCCTTGGAGCCTTGAACTTTGTAGTTGTTTTGGAGAAACATTAACCGTTCACACCGACAAAGTGTCCAGTGAAAGCTTCACGTCAGATGGTGAGTGGCGCAATTAAGATGTTTTCATTGTCTCCAGTACATTTTCTTCTGAGAGTGAGTGATCCGTTACCAATCATGAACAAAGCGTCTAAAGTAAAATGCCGGGATCGCTTTCTTAAAGAAATACTTCGGCTTCTCCTTGCCCAGGGACCTTGAACTTCTCATGCAAGGGTTTTGGCGAAACATTTTGGGATGATGCATCAAAGATTTGTACTACAGACTCATCTACAAACGAGATGGTGGCTTGACTGTTCCCAACGGATATGAAGTGTTGTCACGCTGGGAGCGGGAGAGACACCCAGCGTAGGACAACGACGGGGGGGGATAAGGAGTCCCTAAAGCTATGGGCACAAGAGGGAGAGGGTGACCCCTAGTCTTCCTGGGGCTGACCCTGTCTGCCCTGACGTCCCTATACAGTTTCCTCAACTGTCGCCGACCACGAACCTCGTCCCTCTCTGATCCTAGCACTACCTTATCTAAGGATCAGATGGGGAGGTTCACTAGACCCCTCCACTAACAACTAAAGACAACACAAGGAAAACAGACAATGGGGAAAGAAAACACTTATCTTGCAGCAGAGCACAGCAACTTCCACAACCTCAGCTTCTGCTTGGAGCAAGGATAATGAGTCCACAAGGAAATATCACCTGCACCGAGGGAGGGCAATGAAACTCCTTATAAAGGAGGGAAGAACCTGCTGGGTCCTAGAGACCCAGAATACTGGTGTAGAAACCAGACCGAGCACAAGACCTTCCCAGCCGTCCTCCCATGATAGGGAGATCTTATCATACCTTCTCTTTATCTACACAGAAGGTAAATGCCCCTGAAAGATGGACCGTCCTCAAACCTTATGGCTGATTGGCCAAACGCTGGGACCGTCTGCGCGTGGCCTCTACCCTGTCATCCGTGCCACCCGTGACAGTACCCCCCCGTCCACGAGTGGCCCCCGGACACTCAGGACCAGGCTTATCCGGATGGGAACGGTGAAAAGCGCGGACCAGCCTAGCGGCGGAGACTTCCGACGCCGGCACCCACATCCGTTCCTCCGGACCGTATCCCCTCCAGTGCACCAAATACTGAAGAGAAACGGCGCACCCTGCGAGAATCAACCACCTTTGAGATCTCAAATTCCAAATTCCCCGCTACGCAGATGGGCTCCGGGGGCAAAGGAGACGGGTTAGACGACGGCACATACGGTTTGAGGAGCGACCTATGAAATACATTGTGGATCTTAAGAGCGGGAGGCAACGCAAGACGAAACGCCACGGGATTGATAACGGCGGTTATCTGATAAGGGCCAATAAACCTGGGCCCCAACTTCCAAGAGGGCACCTTCAACTTCACATTCTTGGTAGACAACCACACGTAGTCATTCACACACAGGTCCGGACCTGGCGCACGCTTCCTGTCAGCCATACGTTTGTACCTGTCGCCTAAGAGCTTCAAGCTACTCTGTACCCTCCGCCAAACCGAGGAGAGGGATGAGGTAAATCGGTCCTCCTCAGGAACTCCGGAAGGACTAGTACCACTAAAAGTACCAAACTGAGGATGAAACCCATATGCACCGAAGAACGGTGACTTGCCAGTGGACTCCTGAAGACGATTATTAAGGGCAAACTCGGCCAAGGGCAAATAACTCGCCCAAGTCTCCTGATTGTCAGAGACAAAACACCTCAGATAAGTCTCCAAATTCTGATTCATACGTTCGGTCTGCCCATTAGACTGAGGATGAAAAGCAGAAGAGAAGGACAAGGCAATTCCTAAACGTGCACAAAAAGCCTTCCAAAACTTGGAGACAAACTGAGTACCACGATCAGAAACCACCTCGGAGGGAACTCCATGAAGCTTCACGATCTCACTTACAAACACCTGTGCCAGTGTCCGAGCATTAGGAAGCGCGGGCAGTGCCACAAAGCGAACCATCTTACTGAACCTATCAACCACTACCAGCACTACCGTCTTGCCTGCAGACGCCGGAAGATCGGTGATAAAATCCATTGACACATGTGTCCATGGCCTCTCAGGAATAGACAATGGCAAGAGAGAACCAGCCGGACGGGTATGCGGAACCTTAGCCCGTGCACACACACTACAGGCAGATACGAATTCCGCTACGTCCTTCCTCAACCCCGGCCACCAAAAGCGACGAGATAAAAGATCGAAGGTGGCCCTACTGCCGGGATGCCCTGCCAATACGGAGTCGTGATGCTCTGACAGCACTCTGAGACGCAAAGATGATGGCACAAACAGTCTCCCAGAAGGACAGGAGGCAGGGGCGCCCCCCTGGACCTTCAACACCTCCCCTCCAGATCAGGGCAAAGAGCAGAAACAACCACCCCCTCCTGTAAGATGGGAACGGGACTTTCATGAGCACTACCACCCGGGAAACTACGCGACAATGCATCAGCCTTCACGTTCTCAACCCCTGGACGGTAAGTGACGGTAAAATTAAATCTCGTGAAAAACAAGGACCACCGGGCCTGCCGGGGATTGAGACGCTTGGCGGACTCAAGGTAAGACAGGTTCTTGTGGTCGGTAATAACCGTGATGGGATGGACAGCCCCTTCCAACCAGTGACGCCATTCCTCAAAAGCCAATTTAATAGCCAACAGCTCCCTATTACCGACATCATAATTCCTCTCGGCCGACGACAACTTCTTGGAGAAGAACGCGCAGGGCACCCATTTCCCAGGCGAAGGGCCTTGCGACAATACAGCCCCCACCCCCACCTCAGACGCATCCACCTCCACAACGAAGGGCTGAGAAAGATCGGGCTGACGGAGAATAGGTGCGGAAACAAAACAACGCTTTAGGGAGGAGAAAGCCTGGCGAGCAGACTCCGACCACTCGGAAAAATCGGTCCCCTTCCTAGTCATGTCCGTAAGAGGCGTCACCAGCACCGAATAGTTCCGAATAAATTTACGGTAAAAGTTGGTAAACCCCAAAAAACGTTGCAATGCCCGTAGATTGTCCGGTTGTTCCCAGTCCAACACCGCCCGGACTTTTTCCGGATCCATCCGAAAACCCAATGGCGACAGGAGGTACCCCAAAAACCGTACCTCCTGAACGGCGAAGACACATTTCTCGAGTTTAGCATACAGCTTATTGTCTCGTAATACCTGTAACACCTGCTTGACATGGGACTGATGCGTCTCCAAATCGGGGGAATAGATCAAGATATCATCTAAGTAAACAACCACAAATCTACCCACCAAATGATGGAATATGTCATTGACAAAGTGTTGGAACACCGCAGGGGCGTTAGTGAGCCCGAACGGCATTACGAGACTTTCAAAATGGCCGTCCGGGTATTAAATGCCGTCTTCCATTCATCCCCCTCTCTGACCCTAATCAGGTTGTAGGCCCCCCTCAAATCCAACTTGGAGAACCATTTAGCACCCACTACCTGACTGAATAAATCAGGAATCAGAGGGAGGGGGTACGGATCACGGACAGTAATCCGATTCAACTCCCGGAAATCCAGGCAAGGACGGAGGCCCCCATCTTTTTTCTTAACAAAAAAGAAACCAGCCGCAACCGGCGAGGTTGAGGGCCTGATGTGACCCGACTGCAGACTCTCGGAAATGAAATCCTTCATCGCCTGTCTTTCCGGACCCGATATAGCAAACATCCTAGCTTTGGGCAGTTTAACTCCGGGAACGAGGTTGATTGGGCAATCGTATGCCCGATGGGGGGGCAGGTCTTGGCACCCCTTCTCTGAGAACACATCCTCATACTCCGATAGGAACGGGGGCAGAGATACCGCAGACACCACCGAAAACGAGGTAACCAAACAATTCTCAGAACAAAAATCACTCCATTCCACAATGTCCCGGGACTGCCAATCCACTACGGGATTATGTTTAATCAACCATGGCAAGCCCAGGACAATGGGAGCGGGGAGACCGTCTAGAACATAGCAAGATATCGTCTCTTGATGTTGGGATCCAACCGTCAACTTAATGTCATGTACGATATGTGTGAGACTACCTTGAGCAAGAGGTGCTGAGTCGATGGCATAGATACGGATGGGGCGAGACAATAAACAGCAGTTAAGCCCATGAGCGTCTACAAACTGAGCATCCACCATGCTGACCCCCGCACCACTATCCACAAACACAGAAATACCCTCCATTGTGCCCTCCAGCGCCACCTCCGCACTTAGGAGGAAACGGGAAGTACAAATGGAGGATACACACACCTCCCGCTCGACCACCTCCACACCCCCCATAGTCACAGAAGGTCCAGGCCCCCCAGTCCGTGTAGGGGTGTAGGGACAGGCCCCAATAAAATGGTCCCCTTTCCCACAGAAAAAACAGACCCCCTTCCCCTTGCCCCGGGAGGTACCGGCGGAGAACCTCGAGGCCGCCGCACCTCCCAGCTGCATCGGTTCCTCCGCACTCGGGAGGAACGACTCACTCTCCGCGTGACCTCCCGGTAACCAGGAATCACCACGAGAATGGCTCCCAGTAACAGGAGGTCTCCCCCTCCGCTCCTGGAGGCGTCTATCCATACGAATAGCTAACGACATAGCCGCCTCCAGGGACGGAGGGGTCTCATAAACCGCCAGAGCGTCCTTCAGCCTCTCCGAAAGACCCTGACAAAAGTGACTCCGGAGTGCCGGATCGTTCCACTTCGTGTCCGTAGCCCACCTGCGGAACTCAGAACAATATGATTCCGCCGACCGAGTCCCCTGGCGGAGATGGCGTAACCTGGATTCAGCCAAAGCGACACGGTCAGGGTCATCATATATGAGGCCCAGGGCGTCAAAAAATTCATCCACAGAGCGGAGACAAGTAGAGTCCTGTGGCAGAGAGAAAGCCCAGGACTGGGGATCTCCCTGCAGTAGCGACATAATAATTCCTACACGCTGCTGCTCATCACCAGTGGAATAAGGCCTAAGCCTAAAATATAATTTACAGGCCTCTTTGAACACAGTAAACTTATCTCTACCTCCTGAAAACCTGTCAGGGAGGGCAACCTTAGGTTCCGGTCTGGCCTGACCCAATGCTTGATTCCCCAAGACACCATTTTGCGGTTGCGGGCCCTGTAAAGCCGACCGAAGGTCCGCAACCTCCAAAGACAGAGACTGCAGCTGCTGGGCCAAAGCAGACACAGGATCCATAAGGAAAGGAAGAAAATTCGGTTCCTCCCCTGTCCTTCAGTTACAGTATTGGCAGGTGATAATGTCACGCTGGGAGCGGGAGAGACACCCAGCGTAGGACAACGACGGGGGGGGATAAGGAGTCCCTAAAGCTATGGGCACAAGAGGGAGAGGGTGACCCCTAGTCTTCCTGGGGCTGACCCTGTCTGCCCTGACGTCCCTATACAGTTTCCTCAACTGTCGCCGACCACGAACCTCGTCCCTCTCTGATCCTAGCACTACCTTA
>JARQOC010000003.1:872903394-872944822 GCA_033576535.1 Allobates femoralis | reverse complement strand
CCCTCCCCCATAATGTATACATGTGGTAATAATTATACAAGTAAGGCAAGGTTTGAAGAGAACCTCACAAGAAAGCTGCACAAAGGACGGCATGTTATAAAACAAAGCTAATCACACAAATAAGATTATAGCAACATATGCACTGACATATTAATATTTATCTTTAGTATTTTATCCAACAACAGTTTCATATGCGCTTTCTTTTACAAGGATGAAAACAGTGATAGAATATATATTAGTATTTACAAATCATCAAGCATACATTATTCCCAGCACTGAAAAAATCCTAAAAATATGTCAAACCGGTACTTAGATTTAATCCGGCTGGTTGGCGAGTGTTCAGACTAAGTGTCTACCTCGCTTCTTTCTCCCAGCACTGCTCTTTCCATATCTCTGCCTCTTTCTAAATATGTTACTCTTTCAATCCCCTTAACAGACAGGCTTTTTGTGTTCCCTCCATGTATCTCCAAAAAAATGTCGCGATAGGCTAGACATCTGTCTGCCGCTCGCCCTATTTTCTGGACATCTGTCTGCGGCTCGCGCTATTTTCCGGATTTGCTGCAGACAGGTGCTCGCCCATTCTCTTTTGGAGTGGTCTCGTTGTACATCCAATAAAATCTTTTTCACACTCATTACATGTAGCCATATAGACAATATTGTTTAATATATTTTTGCATATGCCAGATTTTACCCGTAATGCGGATTCTGAAGGTATCGCTGACTTCCATGTACTTACATAAACCGCAGCGATTACCTCCACATTTATAATTGCCCTTTGTCTCAAGCCATGTCTGTGAGTTTTTAATGCTTTTAAATAAAGATGGAGAAACAATATTGCCAACGTTAATAGCCTTTTTGGGGACATAACAAACACCTTTTGACAGGATTTTGAATAAAATTTGATCCTGGTACAGTATCGGCTCTTACAATGTTGTTATAGTCAGAACGAAATGCTGTGGAAAAGGTGAGCAGATTATGATTTTTCTCCATCTGTTTATACCCTGTATACAGTAACGAGTCCCGCGATCTATATGCCACCTTTCTTACAGCACTGTTCAGACGTTGCTGTTTATAACCGCGTATACCCAACCTGTCACAGATGGTTTTTTGCTCAGCTTGACAAGCTTTAGGGGTTGAACAAGTCCTCTTGGCTCTAATTAATCCCCTAAAGGGATATTATTGATAACGTTACGTGGATGGCAGCTGTCTGCATGTAGGATTGAATTCCCACTAGTTGGTTTACGGTATAATCTAGATTGTATCCGCCCTGTCACAGGATCACCCGATAATTCCACATCTAAATAAAAAGCCTTTTCTCCATGATTTTCATGTGTGAAGTTTAAATTATAGGTGTTATCATGAAGTTATTCAATAAAAGATGAAATAGTAGATCCATTACTTTCCTGTATGGCAGGCACCTCGACATGATCATTCCAAATAATAAGAACATCGTCCAGGTATCTGCCCCACCATATCAGTTGTTTCATAAAAGGATTGTCAGCAGTATGCACAAATTTATGTTCCCAACTCATCATATACATATTTGCAAGGGACGGGGAAATCTCTGCCCCCATTGGGCAACCACATTGCTGGAAACAAATAATCAATGTTAAGTTAATAAATGCTGTATATACATATAATGATGAACTGTGACATTTCATCATAAATTTTTGACAATTGCAAGGCATATTGAACAGCCTCTATAGCTTGATGATGAGGTATACATGAATAAAGCGATACGTCGCATGTGATCCATGTATACCATGTTTTCCATGTCATATACCTCAAACAACCCAATAAATGTTTTGAATCCTGTATAAGACCTATAGATTTTTTCAGAAAAGCCTGTAGCTTCCGGTCAACCCATGTTGACAGCATTTCGTTCATGCTGCCTATCCCAGCGACTATTGGTCGCATAGGCGGTGGAAATTTAGTTTTGTGAATCTTTGGCATTGCATGAAAAATCGGACAGACAGGTTTATTTACATACAGATAATCAGCCATTTCATCATAGAGAACGCCTAGAGCGACTCCTTCATCCAATACCCTTTTTAATTTCTCCATGAAAATCTGTGTAGGGTTATTAGATAGTTTCCGGTATGTGGTGGTGTCAGACAGCATTTCCATCACCTCTCTACAATACAACCCGCTGTCTTACACCACCACCAACCCACCTTTATCTGCAGACCGCACGGTAATATATGGATTATCCTGTAGTTTTTAGGGTATGTTTTTCAGCACCACTTAAATTTTGCTGGATTTTAGGTGCTGATTCCAGCAAACTACTGATTTCAGTTTCCAAATCACTTTGGAACTGGCCCATTGCTGGAACTCTAGAATTAAGTGGGTAAAACTGCGGATTAGGTATTTTATTGCCAGGATCAACATCGGAAATTCTCAAAACCGATTCAGTGTCTAAATTGTTAAGTGCGGTCAACATTACCGGATCTCTAGTTTCCAGATGCAGTGGAACAGAATCCTCTGTGGGAGAATGTTGTGTTAGAACATCAGAGGGGACAGCGCTATCACTATAACAATGAAGTCTGATGGTCAACGCTCTTACAATTTTATTTATATCCTTTATAGTTTCAAACAACTGACTCCTACGAGTGGGTACAAATTTTAACCCTTTTGTTATTACACATCTCTGATTCCGATAAAGTGCAGGCAGACAGATTGATAAGTCATATTGTCATTATTAGATTGTAGTCCAGTTACCTCCGGTTCCTCAACGGATATTGTCGGCCGTTTGTAGGATCTTCTCCCCCCCCTACTCTTGCCCCGTTTATTTTGGGCTGATTTGGGGTTTGGATATTTCTTTCACCGGAAGTAAAACCCGATCGTATAGAGACATTAGAAATAGAAGATAACTCGCTGCGTTCTGGGGTGGAGAAACCATTGCAGTGATTCCTGTTTCTGTTCCTTAAAACAGATCGTGGTTTGTGTGGCAAATGTCTTTTCCACACATAGACAGTGTTATCCTCGGAATCTTTATTATCCCGTGCAAATTTCTTCTTTTTAATATTCATAATGGCAGTTTCTATATCCGTAATTCTCTGATTTAGTTGTTGGTTTAAACCTTCAAATTCGGGGTGCTTGTTACATTTAAACAAGGATCTTTCCATATCTTTGATAGAGTCTTCAAGTGTTTTTTTTTATTTACTTTTTAGCTTCCTCCTCCAGTATCAGCCGTATCTATTTCATTGAAGCCTCTGATAAAATATTTTGCCACTTTGTGGTGGCTATCTTTTTGAGTCTTAAACCTTAGTCCAACATACTTCTCTAGGGTAACTGAATCCCACCACGTCTTCACATGTTGGGTCATTAATTTATCAAGACCAGTAAACAAAGCCCGAATATCATTGGAATCCACATTAGATACCATAACTGGATCTTTAGAGAAAAGGTTATCAGCCTTTCTTTGGCGCAAGTTCACATGTTTAAGCAAAATTGCCGCCGCCGGTTTCCATATCATCAGACATTAGAAGGTTCAGGAGCACAAGTAAAGACTGTGATGAGGGAGAAGGGAAGGTGAATAGAGCTTCACTGAAATACCTTGAAACCGTTCACAGCTGAATAAGATAAATCAAGAAAACATCCAGCCAGGCGATGCAATCTTCATTTTTTTTTTGTGAATTTATTTTTGCATTATGAAGATAAAAATATTAAAGGGGACAAGACCCTAAAGACTGAACGCGTTTCGGTAACACACCTTAGTCGTCGGCATACAGAACGCGTTTCGGTAACACACCTTAGTCGTCGGCATACAAAATGCAAATAATCAATACATATATATGGCATTAAAATCCCACCCTCCCCATAATGTATACATGTGGTAATGATTATACAATTAAAGCAAGGTTTGAAGAGAATCTCACAAGAAAGCTGATGTAGGCTATAATCCAGGATCAGCGAAAGGAGAACATTGAATCGGACATGTGAAGGTATCTGTGGAATCTAATAGGAAACTCCCATAGTAGGAAATAAAGTCTGTGAAAAGCCCCATATTGTTCATGGATATGATTGACCTTAAGACGAGGTCTGGGGGACTATTATTTATTAAGGGAATCTGTTACCTCATTCATGCTGCCCAAACTATGAGCGCTATTCAATAACCAAGAGAAAAGTGATCATAAATCCAAAATATTAAACGGTGCAAAAACTTTATTTTTACGGAAGTGCGGAACAAAATATTAAAAATGGTCAATAAAAGGTAAAAGATGGGACAGTCTGGCGGCACAAATGAGGCTGGGTGGATTTTTCACTGAAAATGCCGGCCTCTCTCCGGGCCAGGTTTCCCCAGTGCCGCTTCATGGTCTCTAGATCTCTCCCTATTTACACCCACAGGAAATACCTGACAATTGAGACGGTTGCAGGATACAGTGCAAATCCACTCAAGATTCTCTATATAAATTAAGTAGTGGTCAACCATTGATGAGCGAGTAAATTGAGATAATAAATTCACATTAGGTATACCTCATAATAATTCCTTATGTGGAGAAAGATCATAAAGTTACCAGAGTATACGTGTATTTTTATGTTAATGGGGTTAGAGAGGGTGCAGTGATGTAAAACGAACCTTTGTCCTTAATGTCTGAGAATCAGTTCCCAAGTTAGGTCTGGTTAAGGAATGGTTAATATCCCTTCATATTCAGTTAGTGGGGTTTGTGGTAAACCTGTTGGTAAGTAAATACTCCCACTGTTTTTGGGTAAGACACATAGTCATTTAGGGTATAGTCAAATCTTTCAGTACCTTATTTTACTTCCTTTTGCTCCTCTTGTGAGTCCCCTTTTTGTGGCGCGGTCCTGATACAGGTCTCTGCTTGTGGAGCTATCAGCGCCGCCGGCCAGTAAGTAGACTTAATATAGTCCTCCCTCCTGAAGCATAGTGCCTCCCACAGGAAATGGTTGCCACCGCGCGCCTACGGCGTGTGTTCCAGACCTGGAATGCAAGCCTGTGTTCTGCGAACGTGCGGACCGTCACTTCCGATGACGCGGTCCCAGTGCTCTGTATGAGCAGTATGAAGGAGCGCAGTGCGTCTGCGCTGATAATTATTTAGACAAGAAGGGAGGGGGAGGGGAGCACACCTAGAGCGGACACTAGGGTACAACAGAGTCTTGGCTCTACTCACAGATGCACCAAACCTTCCTGAGTTTGATCGCTAATTTGCTTTTTAATTTAATGTTCAAACCTTAAGCGGCCGTCACACGCTACGATATAGATAGCGATGTCGGATACGATGTCGGATACGATGTCGGATTTGAACATCGCCCGAACGATGTGTGAGATCGTTCATCACAACGCTACACCCACAGACATCGCTCAGACGATTCACCGATGCCGCGATCCAGCGGTCGTATGGGAGATCCACTTATCATCTGTGCACATCGTTTAGCAAACAGTCACACAGAAACCTCGTAAACGATGTAGGGGTAAATTTGGGCGTTTTCCAAGGTAAAATTGGAGCACATAGGCGTGCTACATGGTTTACAAGCCGCGCCCCTCACTACATCATTGGTGGTCAGTACTGCGTCCTTATTGGTCAGATGTCCTTGGAAACATGGCGGCCTCATCCTCAGAATGTCCTGTGATGTGGCTCGCAATGTACATGTATAAACACGATGTGCTATACCCCAAAAAACACATTTTTTACTGAAAAAGGTAGAAACCGCTATCCCCCTTGTGCGGCGTGCACAATCCGAACACTTATGCGTTGCTCAATGGTTGTCGGTTTGCCGATCCGTTAAGGACTCACCCTGTAGCGAGCTGTGTGTGCGGCATAAGTGTTTTTGTGTAAAGCGCCTGTGAAACGCATGTGTGTTTGATGTGTGCTGTTGCTGATGTTTGATGTAAAGTGTTTGACAAAGCGTATGTATTGTCAAGCGGTATTGTGGGTAAAATATATGACAACGCAAAGGAGGCAAAACGCCTCTCAACATTCATTGTTCCAGGTGCCCTAATATTTGTGTCCTCCTCTACTGTGCTTTTTCCACACGTGTGTTGGGACCACCATATATGTGGTCCAACATATGCGTGTGTGTATGTAATCCGGTTTCCTACAAAAACATTGTAGCAAATAACAAGTACTGTGACAAAAATCAGGGCCTTTTGGTTTATACGTTTTAGCCAACAAACGCACATTAAGCTGCCTCACCAACTTCACGGTAGGCCCTGGTCGAGACAGTCCTAACTCTGTCCCTAGGTGCTACAATACAAAAATGTGACCACTGTCACAACGGCCTTTGGGGAGGTATGTGGGTCCTGGTCCCACCCGTCTCTCACAGGACCCATAAGCCGGGCCCTTCAACACAAATTACAAAAATAGTGCCAACATGCACCAAGGGGCCAAATCCTCTGGCTCATGTCACAGACGAGAGGTATGTCTGCAACACATAGCTCCCCTGAAATGGGCAAGGCCTGGCCCTCTTCAAAACATTAAATAAGTCTTCCCTAAATCTGGGTTTTAAAATCAAAATAACACCTCTTCAAAAAAAAAAAAAAAAAAAAAAGGGGCACATGTCCTGGCTCCAACCCTGAGCTTCAGGACACAGTGAAACTGTGTAATGCAAAATTCGTCATGGCACGGTGATAATTACGGCAGGTTGTGTTGCCAGCTCACAGCCCCTGGACCATTGAAGTACTGGCAGTACTGGTCCCTCATCTCCTGTGCCTCTTGTCGGCTGCTTCCATGCCCTAATGGCTGTAGTCCTGCCATCGGTGGGGCATCAGCACGCCAGCCCCCCAACACCACCTCACCAGTGCTGGAGTCAATGCGGTCTTCATAGTTTGGTGGTGTGTAGGCCTGGTGATCTCGGCGTCGTAGAAAATTATGGAGCACACAACAGGCCATAACAACAAGGTCAATTGCTTCAAGTCTCATATTAATGGCCGTGTGGAAAATCCGGAAACGGCTAGCCATAATGCCAAAGGCATTCTCCACCACTCGCCGTGCCCAGGAAAGGCGATAGTTGTAAATGCGTTGTTCAGCATTAAGATGCCTTTGGGGGTATGGCTTCATCAAATTTGGATGTAGTGGGAAGGCCTCATCCGCCAGGAACACAAAGTTCAGGTTTCCACAGGTGCGATTTGTGGGCGGCAAATTGAGACGGCCAGTTTTTAGTTTTTGCCCAAACGACGATTGGTCAAAAACCCCGCCATCAGACACCCTCCCATTTGTGCCCACTGACACCGACACAAATTCATAATTAGCGTTCACCACTGCCATCAAAACAATGCTAAAATAGGATTTATAATTATAAAAATAAGACCCACTGTTGTGTGGTTGTGTGATCCTAATATGTTTCCCATCTATGGCACCACCACAGTTTGGAAATTGCCACTTATGGCTGAAGTCGGCGGCAGTGGCCAGCCATTCTTCAGGGTTTTGGGGCAACCGCATGTAAGTAGGAGCTAGAGCGCGCAGTATAGCCTCACATGTCTCCGGGATGAGTTGGCTAAGGAGGGGACGCGATATAGCAGACGAGTACTCCAAGTCCTGCATGGTGCGACCTGTGGCAGGAAAGCGCAGTGTGGCGGCCAACCTCTCCTCCGCAGGCACTGCTGGACGCATTACAGTATCCTGCCGTCTGATGAGCGGGCACACTGCTGCCAACAAGATTTGAAAGGACTCATCAGTCATCCTGAGAAAATTCTGGAAGTCACGTGGGAAGTCGTCACGAAGTTGGTGCAGAAGGCGAATGTGTGAATGCTGATTGCGCTGCTGCAGCCACTCCCTAGCCCAGATGCGTCGTGGTCTCCTCCTGCGTCCACTCCCTAGCCCAGATGCGTCGTGGTCTCCTCCTGCGTCTCGCCTCCCTCTCATCCTCCAAACGTGCAGCCTCCACCAGAAGAGCAGCCCCCACCACGGCACGTCCATCAGGGTTCATGCTGTTTTGAGGCAAAACGATGTTTACAATGGTGCCTACGCACAAAGGTGCTTTGACTACAATGTGAACTTTACAAAAGGAACCACAAAGGAGCATGACATTGGCGAAATTGTACAGGTGCAGTACACATGTGGAAATGATGTACTAAAACCCCACAACACATACAGTATTAATGAAGGTGTTGAGGAAGGCCACATGTTTTTACACGCCAAAATGACTTGCACAACAAAAAAAAAAAACACAACAAGCCCTACACACACATGTAGATCACTACCAACATCACACTTTCTACAGCATTAAGAACGCAAATACCATAAACATCAGACACATGGAGGACGATATGTATTGAGAAAGCAACACTACAGACACACAATAATAACTCACATGCAGTGGTCGCTGAGATGGGTGTCACTCCAATGTTAAGGCACCCAAAAGATGAACTTTGTCCAGATGAATTAAATGCAACAAGGTAATGCTTGAGTCCTTGTATTTTGCTATATAAAGAAAGTTTAAATAAAAAACAAAAAAAAAAAAAACATCACCGAAACAGCAGAGGGGGGTCAAGAACACAAACCCCGTCATATCTCTTTGGACAATGCTATAGTGACCCCCATTCACAATGTTTCACATGCGGAATCTCAAAGTACATTCCCTCACCCTTATGGGAGCCCACCATCTTGTTGTTGGCGCCCAGCCAGCATGTCAAGTAGCCGGCCCAGCTCTTGGAGATGTTGGTCAATGGCCGACTGCAGCTGTCCTAGAAAGTGGAACTGTGCCTCCAAATCTTCCACGACAGTAGGGACACCTGTATGTTGATGAAGAACACTTTTACAATGGGAAAGTACATATTTTTTTTTTCAAAGTAATAATCAAAATATGCTACTTACCCTCTTGCTCCACATCCTCACCACTATCAGGGGTGGATGAGGATGCACTCAGACTCCACCCAGCTGACCCTGCACGTTCACCATCTGCACAAACATTTATGAAAACATAGAAGTTAGACCCTCCCAAAAAAAGCTCTGGCGATTAACACAATAATAACTCCAGTATGCAGGGTGTATACCCCATCAATACACACTTACCACCATAGTCAGTGAAGTCTGGGGCCCTATCATCCTCAGCCCTCTCCTCCTGTTGGGGCCCGATCATCCTCAGCCCTCTCCTCCTGTTGGGGCCCGATCATCCTCAGCCCTCTCCTCCTGTTGGGGCCCGCACATCATCCTCTGCTGGCTCTGGGGATATGGCCACCTCTGGGCTGGGCACAGAGCTGGAAATGGTTGGAGGTGGTGTAACGGGCGGGCTGGGGCTCTGTGGCCAGATAATGTGCCCTGGTGGCAAAAGAGGGCCCGGGCTAGACGGTGGCCCATCATCCCTCCAAGCCAATTCCTCTTCCTCCAAGGCCTCCTGGGTCGAGTATGGTGATGGCAGGTCGGTATCTGAGTGCAGCCAGTCCTCCGATGATGCTGCATCAGCCACCTCCTCCTCCTCATTGCTGGTGCCCGAGGGTGTCCCTGCTGGCTGCTGTAGGGTGGGTTCTGGGGGCCAACTGCAGGTGGGCCAGGGTCTGAAGAAACTTCTGAAGAAGATTCCTCGGCATCTGGGTTTGAAAGCACAAGGTCAAAGTTTGTAACAGAAAGGTTTTCCACATTGTGGTTGAACATTTTATTGTCTTTCCCCCATTTTAAAAAATGCTACAACGTCAGGTTGGATGCATAGACTAATGTTGTATGCATGTAATGTGGGTGGGACACAGAAATTTTCTTTACACGAGGGACACTACACTGGCAAGATATGTTGGCTTGTGGGGAAAAAAACCAACACATGCTCAGTGTATGTGTTTGGTATTTTGGGTTGACACATTAGCCAATGTGGGTTGCTCCATGGCTGCATTGACCTAAATTTGAAGTAATATTGTAGTTAGGGGTGAAACCTCAGGCTGGGTCTTAATTGTCCCCTGTGTAGGGTGCAACATCTGTGGGCCAGTGTCGCATGTGTGGCCTTTAGATGGGACCTATTTAGTGTATGATCTTAGGTAATATGTAGTGTTGTGTTTTCAAATTTCACACAAGGATTTTGCATAAGCCAATTTTGGCCCTGAAACATCAAAATCCAGGGCTTTGATATTGCGACCCATCCCGCCCTATTGCAATTGTGCCAAATTGTATGGGCAGTAAATGGCATCCGAGTTTAGACAATACAAATGTGTAATTTTTTTAAATTGATGCATGGACACAACTTTGCCACACCCTAAACCAGCATTACACATTTCCAGACACAAAATAGGATGCCATTTATTGGGCTGTCAATATGGTCGTTTGGCCATAGGGCAGCATGTGGCCATAATTGGATCCAAGGCTGTTGGATTTTTATGGCACACCATCGGCTTGCCAAATATTGGTTTTGGACAAATGCATAACATGGGGCCCTATGGAGCAGCTTCTGAGAAGACATTGGATGTGTCCTTGTCCCCAATTTGAAGGAACAGACCCTGCTCAGTACAGTAAAACTTGTCCAAACTGGAATGTCAGTGTTTTTCTAATTTGCCAAATGTTGTCAGAACTGTGACCGAGCCCCCAGCATTTCCAAGGGCCTCACGGTTTGTGAAGAGGTCTGCCACTGCAGTACAGCACCTGTGGTGCGGTCACAGTCACGTGACCCCAGTTTACCATGGTTTCACCTACGGATATGTGACTGTGACATCAACGCAGGTCCTGTCCACATGAACAACACCTCTGGCAAAAACATGATGCGCCAGCAACCGGAAGGGGGCTC
Source organism: Allobates femoralis (assembly GCA_033576535.1). Taxonomy (NCBI): domain Eukaryota; kingdom Metazoa; phylum Chordata; class Amphibia; order Anura; family Aromobatidae; genus Allobates; species Allobates femoralis. The sequence continues at coordinate 872,934,160 of JARQOC010000003.1, read as the reverse complement.
GGGGACACCTGAGAACACACATATTTTAGGTAGGAAAGCAGGACGACAGGGAAAAGGAGGACAAGTAATGGGGACATGAGGTGCCCACACACGGAAGAAGACGGGTGAACACAGGGGACTTGAGGGTGTCACACACAGGGGTGAACATGGGTGGCCAAGAGTTGGGAGGAGGGGTCAACACAGGGGTGATGAGGGGGTGCACCAGGGGAGAACAGCTGGGACAGTTACATCAACTGATCCTGGGGAATGTTGGATGTGATGGCTGTTTTGGATCCAAAGCCAGGGATCAGTTAGATCCAATGCAGGCTGATTTATATTGGTCAGCCTCATTGGTTTCGATATTGAAGTGTGAAAGTAGCCTTATCCAATAATATAGTGAGGTTACGCCTGAGTCCTGCGTCCCAATTTGTGCTGGGCAGGAGTTTGGACAATTCGTGTTTGTGTGTAAACCACCAGGCGACACATTGTTGTCACATCCACATGGTGGGTCCAAACACAGTTTACAAATGTTGTTTGATGCACATTATTTTGTGATTAGTCCTTGGACAAATGTATGTAAATTCCCAGTGTGCCCAACAATTTATTTTACTGCCAGGTTTTAGGCAGCATGGCAAGGGGGAGGGAGTGTACAGTCCCCTGGACTATATGTCACCTGTACTCCCCAGTCCATCCCCTTGCCATGCTGCCTGTCACCTGCATTGAATTTCTTTAAAACTGTACAATTAAGCTTGTCAATAATTAGAGGTAATGAGTTACATTGAGATGGACAGCTTTTATGAGGTTGGACAACCAGGCCGGAGTGGTGGCCCTGCATCCAAATTAGGCAGCATATATGCTAACACATTGGTGGGGACAGGCCGGGGACCACACTATCCTTGGAATATGTTGTGAGACATTGCTGTGTATTTTGATACATGTACATGTGCAGGTGTGTGTTTGGCCCCAACATTTACTCACCACTCATCCTGGCAATCCGGGCACGGATGTCCACAATGCGGCCCGGGCACTTATATTTCAGATCAGCGATCTTGTGCTGGATCGCCTTCACATCCCTCTCCACACACAGCTGGCGGCGCAGGGCCCGCTGAATCTTCAGCACAGTGCTGCGGTTGCGCAGCCTGGGGTGCCGGTGGGGGTGGTGGCCCCAATAATCTAATCGATCGCAATGATCGATTAAGATCATGAGCTCCGCCATCCCCCACGTGGCAGCGCGGCGTGTTGCGGCCATGACTGAGCTGCAATGTGCATGGGAGGAGCTAGCACCTTGCAGGCGGAATGAAACTGAAACCAACTTCATTCCGTCAGGACCGCCCCTTGCGTGACGTTACAAAACATAAAGGCGCCCTACGCGGCGTAACACGGCAATATCCACTTCTGCCGCACCTACGTGCCAAGATCCCATGGGCGTGGCGTAACGCCGCGTTGTGTGTGCCGCGTCTGGCAATATTGTTTGGGTGTATGACAAGGTGAACACTATAGCAGCCTCATGTACCACGCAGGTTCTTTTATCAGGTTGACGCACTTGTGGGTGCACATTAAGTTGTACATGACAAATGCGTGATAGTGCAGCCGACGCCTATGTGTGGTGCTGAAGACAGCTCTTCAAAAATGGCGCCCTGTGAGGACAGCCAATGGGAACGCATCAGCTTCCACCAATTCGAGCTAATGTAGAAGCAGCCAATCCGAAACCATTAAGGTTAACGAATCACAACTGAGGAGGCGACACAATGAGAAATTCCTGCCACGCCTACGTGCTAGATTTAGGCATCGCGCAGTTCCTAAACGTGTAGACGATCTCGGTTGTTTAGACACGTCGATTCTGTTTATCTCATGAGTCGACATCGTCAGATGTGAGGTCCGGAGCTCAGATCGCGATCTTGCGATTTGATCATGTATCGTTCGTCGTATCTTGCCGTCACACGCACAGACATCGTTCAAGCGATGTTTAATCTGTCGCGCTCAAGCGATATCTTTCAAGATATCGTAGCGTGTGACGGCCGCTTTAGTTAGATTTTCAAAAAACAAGCAGACAGCTCCAAAATATAAGGTAAAACATTGATTTCATGATCCAACATTCAACGTTTCGGTGGATCTACCCCCTTATCAAGCCATGTGCATATAGGCGACTTTGAGTTGCGGCTCCTACTGGCATATGGCTTCACCAGATTGTTGCTGGTAGAGGTAGAGGTAGTGATGGACGTATGTCAAAATGGCTGTTGGCCAGACGTGTCCATATGTTTAAACCCTGCGAATCATTAATATGGCCGTATGCCCAATGTCAAGATCTATGAAGCGGTATCTTGCATCGCCATGAGAACGATCGAACAATATCTATAATTATAATACAAAGATCCGCTATGCGGGGGTTTCTGAATGCGAATATGTTTCCCATCGAAAGCACCAATGTAATTCAGGAAATTTGCAACTTGTAGGAACTTGTCGACAATCCATAGCCAATGAGCTGATGTAGGGTGAGGTAACATAAGGGGCTGTAACATGTTCCAAATGACACCACACATCTCATGTACTATTTCACAAATAGTGGATTTCCCCATACGGAATTGGTAATGTAGGTAGGAAAACGTTTCGCCAGTAGCCAGGAATCTAGAATATGAATGAAATGAAGAAAATTTAGCAACAACATGAAGATGGGTCAGAGTAAGTGCTCTTCACTAATACACCACCAAAACCAAACACCACAAAAAATAAACATAATTTGACAATTCCTAATACAGAACATGACAGAAGGGCGATCCATTATGCTGCATCTACATGTGCAGGAATTATTGATAACGCAGGAAGGGTCATAATTAACTTGCCAAATAACAGACATGTTCATAATGCTAAATCCAGGAGGGGAATGGTAACCTCAGGGTCATAACTAATCTTTCCTCAGGAGAAATACACTTAGGAAATGTTGTGTCCTGACGTCGACTATCATCCTGGATCAGCGAAAGGAGAACTTCAAAGGTCAAAACGGACATGTGAAGGGATCTGTGGAATCTAATAGGAAAATCCCATAGTTGGAAATAGTCTGTGAAACGCCCCATATTGTTCATGAACATGATTGACCTCATGAACCCAATATCTCCTTTATCTTTCACGTCTATTCTGCCGACGTCGTAATGCAATTAACCGATATCTTACTAGCAAAGCCACACTCATGCTTCTGACACTAAACACATTTAAGGCAAAACGGTGTCTGGAAATACCAGGAAACAGCCCTTTTTTTAAAGACACGCGCAAAACTTTATTGACAAACGCTAAAAGCATGCAAAAAGATACCAAAAACAGAATAACAAAAGAAGTGTGATAATGCGTTAACGATTGCATTAACGACTACCCAAAAACGCAGATAAAAAAAGTGATGCGTTAATACGCATCCATTCAACAAATGTGTTAACGCTCAGCAAAAGCGATATGTGGACTCCGCCTTATACTGAGGTCATGAAGAAAAGGAGGCAGGCGTGCGTCGTGGAGTCATCAGTCACACCAATGTATATTGCAGCACTGAAGAGATGAACAGCTGCTCTGTTGACTTTGGAGCTGTAGAATTGCTGCGGTCTATGATCTCCGGTGCTGCGTATATAAGGACGGTATTGGGCTACTTCCTACCTTTTCGCCTTAGCTTCACATTACAAAAATAAATACCAGCTGAACACTTTTAAATATGGCCTAAAATATAGAGGAAATGCTTGGCCTCGTTCTGTCCGACTTGTAAATTGCAGCTCCTTGTAATTTGGACTCATTTTTTTGGGGTAAGGGAAGGATCCACTTTGGTCACAAATTTGTTAAAACTGTCTCTAACCGATCGTCACCTTTTCTTCACAACCGGGGTTAACAAAGGAACATGAGGAATTAGTGAAGGGGTAAAATGTTAAATGTAATACATTTTGACAAACATCGCTCCACACATCGGTCTTCGGGTTACAGTCATTGAACCTACGAGCTGCTGGATCCCAGATCTCTGGCTTGGTTTCCGCCTTGTCAACATAAACAAGGCAACGTATGAAAACACGATCGCTAAACGTACGTGAAACCTACAATTTTAATGCCCCCTCAAACCTCCCTAAATTAATGATCAATAATATCAAAGAAACCCCGGCACACCAAAAGGAAAAGGTAAAAAATTGCTGAAGAATAGATCCTTTATTTGATATTCATGAGGGATAACCCAACGTGTATCACCACATCCAGCTTTCAGTAATCCTAACCATTGTCTTATATATAATCCGGTGCCGTATAGCAGGCGCCTATTATTAATAACTGTGATTTATTGTTATTAATCCTCTACAATAGTGGTAATACACATGATGTTTCTGATAGCAATGATATAGTGAATGGTAACACTGTATAACCCCATCAATTCTCCAGAGCACATGTCCCTCTGTGACCATATCTATTCCTGTACAGATTGACTTTGAGAATCCTATTTGTGAAATCCGTGCTGGGACAATACATTGCTGCACTTGTTCAAATTGTGTTGCAATGAGCACAAATATCGAATCTATATGCTGTTTGGAAATTCAGAATGCATTACCTTTCATAGAAGATCAATGTATTACTCAGCATGAATTTTTCTGATTTTTTTTTTTTTGAAAGGCCAGACACCGTAAATGTTGTTTTGGGAACTAATCGATGGCCACAGGGTCCACCTTCTGAGCGTGTTAAATACCGGTAATTAATCAGTCTGTAATCCTATTTCACTTCAATTTCAAGATCACTTTCCAGGTGACTAGAGTTAGCTGGACTCAAGCACATCTCATTTTGTGACAAACATGTTGGAGCATGGACCACAGTATATGCGCACATATGACACAATGACAGGATGCACCCATACATGTTACACATGTTTGTAAGCAGTGTACGCTCTTAATTATGTAATCATTCCCATGTTACTGCAATTGAAGAACAAAAAGGGAGAAGTGATTTGAGGGAACCAATTTCAAAATCCTACATTTTCGGACTTGTTGGACAAACCGGATCTGAAACAAACTTCCTTTGTTCCCTAAACAATTATTTTTCAAGGTCCTAATCAACTCCTAAAGTGTTTTGCTTTGCCTTCTTGGTAAAGCGAGACATCTTCATTTCCTTCACATCTTCTTTGTTTGGTCTTCCAAAGTTGCCAATGTTTTTTGGTAAAGTTATTGCTCTGGTTTCCCATGAGGTTTTCATTGTTCCCTTAGCAATTTTGAAAGCCTCCACATTGATGTTTGCTACATAGTCCACTTTCATTTTTCCATACACATTAGGAACCAACCACTGATTTTCGCCTTTTGGGACGAAGAGCTTGGTCCGTAAGGTCCCGAGAGGTTCGGTGTTTGACCGTTCCACTTTAACAGTAGCTTGTTTTTTGCATACATTATGGTTGTGTGCTAATGCAGCAAGCTTTGTTCGTGTTTCCATAGCGTCAATGCTAAAGTGTATCCTCTTGGTACGGTATTTTAACGCCAGACTGTGGATATTTTCCAACGCCCCAGTATGGCAGTTGTGTGTAAGATGTTTCAAGTCTTTCACAAGGATTGTACTCTGAACCACTTTTTGGATGTTTTTATAAGTGTTTCGGGATTGATCCCAAGAATTGGGGCGCCAGTTATTTCTTCGTTTGTGACTGCATTCTTTATAAAGTTCTCCCACTCATTCATGTGTATTGCTGATATGGTGTAGTAAGGACAGCCATTTCTCTTGTAAGAGTTGGGGATTTTGATCGCATGTGTCTATACACCATCAAAAATGCCTTGAAATGTTATCAATCCAAGGTGTTATTTGTCTGCATAATTTCTTCTTGCTTTCAAGGGTCATTTTTTTTTTAATTGATTTGGCATAGTGCCAGACATCAAATTGATGGTTAATTTGGGCATAGTCTGTTCGCATTTTCTTTCTGATGCCAACGTGTCGATCCGAGGCAAAGATGTCTTGTTAACCCTTGCGAAATGAGTCTTTCCATGCACACTGTGAAGGTATGCTTTTCCATTGCAACAGAGGATTTGCACTGGGAATGTTGATCCACCTCAAAATCCATGATTTTACTGGAAACGCAGTCCATAACTGTATGAATGCAATATTTTGCACTGTGGCCAGGGCTGTTGTGGAGCCCACTGGGACGGGGTACTTGGTGCCGGACCGGGGTACTCGGTGCCGGACCGGGGTACTCGGTGCCGGACCGGGGTACTGCTGGGGGGATGTCACGGCGGTCCTGGTCCGGACCGTGTCCCGGGCCCGCACAATAAAATGGGGGGGCTTTGTCCATGTAACAAATCGCCGTCCATATTCTGTGGACGCCTGATGGCTTTCCTTATCTGCTGCTTCTCCCATTTGTCCTGGATGTGGTCCTCTTCTTAATCACTATCTGAGTCATTACTGGAGGCTTTCTCTTGAAGATCGCGTCTGTGCTCGGCATCGTCTGTCTTTTTCTGCACTCGGAATATGACAGCATTAACTGTCGGCTTCCTGATCTTGAACCATCGTTTTTTTTTTATTTTGTATTATAAGTAAACATACAGTTGCAAATATGACATAGTAATAACAGTAAATATCAATTGTCAGCATCAGAAAAAAAAAAAGGAAAAAAGTACAACATGTTATATCACAATGTTCTGATATCAGTAACCGTTTTATAGTAATGCTCTATATGGTATTAACTAATAACTCCCAATCCCACCCACTTCCCTTCCTAGAGTGCATCTCAACAGGTTTTGTGTATATTTGAGTTTACTGTAAATTTCGTAGTGGAGTTTTATGTCCGGTTGGTACACTTGAGTCTCCCCAATGTACCTCCCAAGTCCTCATTGGCGTACCATGCTGAAGATCTATGAGGTTGCATGAAAGTCCCAATTTCAACATCGGTGAATTCCTGTTCAATGAAACCTCTCCATTTATTAAAAAATTTTTTTGTTAGTTTACTAGGGTTACGTGTGGCATCCAGAGATTCGATTGTAAGTGTTTTACGTAACGAGTTTTTGACCTGAGCCAGGTCAGGGGGTCTATCATTTAACCAAAATTGAAGCAGCAATCTCTTAGCAGTTATTGCAATATAGTGAAACAGTGCGTGTGGTTGTGCCGTTCCTGGCGAGTTATTCTGGTAGTGAAAAAGCCATAACATTGGGTTCAGTTTGTCTAATCCTGCACATATTCCCTTCGCCCACTGTTCAATTGAGTTCCAGAAACTATGAGTAGCAGGGCAAGACCAAAGGCCGTGTTCTAAGTCTGTCATGTATGCTTTACATTTAGGGCAGTTTACCCATGTCTTTTGTCTACCTAATGTCGGGGGTATATTAAATGCCAAAATTGTCCCATGAATAATCCTAAATTGGGAATCTCTCCAGCGTTCGTCCTGCACAAAACGTCTGCAGATCCCCCAGCCCTCTATTATTTTCTGTGTAAGGTCAGGATCCTCCATGTGTTTTTTCCATTTTGTGAAAAGGGGTGTTTTTTTTGCTGGCCGTAAAACCGTCTGCAAATTAGCATAGAGAGAAGTTATTGATATGTCTTCTTCACTCATATCCAATAATTTGGACCATAGATTATCACTGACCTCTCTCGATAGATCGTTCAATTGCGAGAGTAGGTAGCGATGAATCTGGCGGTACTGCATGGCCTGGTACTGAGGAAGGTTGTAAGTGTGGAGGACCTCACTCTCAGTCATCCATCTTTTTTCTCCTGGGATCATAAGGTCATTCAGCGTTTTGATTCCCTTATCTCTCCACGCCAAGAACAGGCGGCTCTCACGACCTAACGGGAATGCCGGGCATTTCCATGGGTTGAGTATTTTAGAAATCCTCCAAGACAAATTAAGTTTTTTCCTTACCCCCTTCCATGTTGCTATCGTGTCCCTAAATATTATTGTGTTCTTGATGTATTTGGGTAGTTGGGGCAATGGTGTATGCAGCAATGCTGACAGTTCCCAGGGTTTAGTAAACTCTCCCTCTAGGGCTGTGTCTGAGTGTCTGCCCGTGCCCCTCACCCAGTCTAGGACGTTGCGTAGAATACATGCTAAGTTGTAGCCACGGACATCTGGGAGCTGAAGGCCCCCTTCTTGTTTTTGTCGTATCAATATATTAAAAGCAATTCTAGGTTTCTTCCCCTTCCACAGGAATTTCGAAAAGGCCCTGTTCACTCTAGTCAAGTCTGTGTGTTTTAACAGCATGGGGATATTTTGGAGCGGATACAATAGTCTAGCAAAGCTAATCATCTTAAGTAGATGACATCTTCCCATCAAAGAAAGTGGCAAATTGGCCCATCCCGCAAGTTCCTTTTCAATTTTTAGGAGGATTGGGATAAAATTCAATTTGTAGGTTTGAGTGGGGGTTCTGGCCAATTGGATACCCAGGTACTTGATGCTTTCTTTAGCAACTGGTATGTTGTAAAATTGCGGACGCCGTGTGAGTCCACTTTTTGGGTTAAGGAACATTATCTCGCATTTTTCTTTGTTTAGTCGGAAACCTGATTGTTTACCTAAGGTATCAATGGTTTCAAGAACGTGAGGAAGATCTCTTTCTGGATTTTGCATGTACAAGACAATATCGTCAGCAAAAAGTGACAGTTTGGCTTCTTTGGTACCCACCCTGAAGCCTTCATAGATGGAGCTCTGTTCCAGGTATAAAGCCAGGGGTTCTATGGCCATGTTGAATAACAGAGGCGACAGTGGACACCCCTGTCTCGTTCCCTTCTGTAGGGAAAAGGAGTCCGACAGATAACCCGGCGTACTGACACAAGCTTTTGGGTTGCTATACAAGGATTGGAGATACTGCCTGAACGGGCCCACTATCCCAACCGAGTCCAAGACCCTACCCAGCCATGACCACCTTACATTATCAAAGGCTTTTTCTGCATCCAAGGTGATCACGGCTGGGTCTCCCTTCTCCGTTTCTATCTTCTTTCCCATGGCATCAATCAGAAACATCGTTCGTCTAATGTTAGTCGTGGTCGATCTCCCTTTAATGAATCCTGACTGATGTGGGGGTATCAGTCTGGGCATGATCGTTGCCAACCTATCTGCCATTATTTTAGAGAGCAGCTTTAGGTCCTGATTTATCAGGGAGATCGGTCTAAAGCTTTCGGGGTCTGTTAGTACTTTTCCTATTTTAGGGATGAGTTTTATGTGGGCCAGGTTCATTCTATCTGGGATAGGGGCTCCCTGAAGTATTGAATTAAATAATTCACCCAAAACCGGAGAAACCTGGTCCCTAAGGGCCTTGAAAAATGCACCATTATAGCCATCCGGTCCAGGTGCTTTACCCGGGTCTATGTTTCGTATGGCATTCTCTATCTCTTCTATCGTGATATGACTATTCATGAATTGTTTGTCCTCTTCCGTCACACTCGGCAGATGTATCAGGTGTAATAAGTCAGGCTGCGCGGATGTGGCAGAGTCGGAGTCCGAGTATAGAGATGCATAAAATTTTCCCAGGGCCTGACTGATGTCTCTGGGGTTGGACCAGGTGTTGCCTCGTTTGTCTATTATAGTTTGAATCGGGAGGGATAATTGTTTACCACGAGACAGCCGCGCAAGCAACCGTCCTGCTTTGTCTCCAAATTTATGGAGATTAAGTTCCATTCTGCTTTTATATATATCTTCCCTACGCCTTGCCCACGCATCAAATCTATCTTTTGCCTGTTGCCACTTTTCTTTGTTCAGGTCAGTCATCGTGTTTTTATAATGAGAGTAAGCATTTCTCACCTCTACGCTAGCCTCTACAAATTGCTCCTTCGTTTTCTTCTTTATCCCCATGCTGTATGCCATTATCTGGCCTCTCAACACCGCTTTCGCTGTCTCCCAAAACAGACATGGGTCGGAGCGATGCGTTTCATTATCTTTTGAGTAAATTGACCACCATTCTTTAAGTAGGGAAACAAAATTTTCATCTTTAGTGTAAGTGTCAGGAAATCTCCACAGATAATCCGTCCCCTTTTCGTAAGTATCCTTGGATTCCAACACCAACGGGCTATGGTCCGATATCACCATGTCCTCGATTTTGATTTCCGTTGTTCTCTGTAATATATTAAGAGATGTAAAGAACATGTCTATTCTGGACCAGGACCCGTGGGGGTGGGAAAAATGGGTAAATTCCCTATCAAGAGGATGTATCGTCCTCCACGCGTCAATCATATTTACAGCCGTGAAAAGAGTGTCAAGGAAACCGTCAGTTTGTGTTCTCGTTGGTGGTTGAGAATCTCTTCTCAGGGGCGTTGAGTGTCTCCTATCCTCCTCCGCATCTAGTACCATATTAAAGTCACCCCCCACTATTCTATAGTGACCGTTGTCCGTTAAGAGTCTAGCTTGTAGTTCCTGGCAGAAAGATTTTTGGTTTGTGTTTGGAGCGTAAATATTGTATACAGAGAAGACATCTTTCTCAATTTGAATGTTCATTTGGATCATTCTACCTACTTCGTCTGTTTGTGTGGACAGAACCTTATGTGGTAAAGATCTATTGATCAGGATTAGAACTCCTGCTTTCCTTTCGACCGCACCGGAACCGTAGATCTCCCCTACCCACAACTTCTTGAGTCTAAAGAAGTCCTCAGATGTCAGGTGGGTCTCCTGCAACAAAGCAACATCTGTGCGTAGCCTTTTGAGATGGCGTAGAATCATCATGCGCTTTGCTGGTGAGCGCATACCCTTTACGTTCCAGGAGACCCACCTAACCATCTCGTCCCCCTTCTTGCGATGTGTCTGACAGGTGATGTTTCGTAAGCCACCTATGTAGTTTTCCCCATAGCCGTAGCCAAGAGAGGATAAATAGATTCCAGGTTACACAATGATACGTATTTGTTCTGTTAAAAATGCCTCTAGGTGTCCCCTCCCACCCCATTTGCCCCCCCATGTAAATATTGTCCTCACTTCTCCTTTTCTGTCCTAATGCAAGACTTCTCTTCTTCCCTCCAATGTAGCTCATACATCCACATCTTGTCCCACCGCAGCAACCGGCAAATTGTTAATGTTAAAGTCTTGTTTTGCTGTGTACCCTTAACTTTCTCTCATTTTCTCCTTTACAGTTGCTCCTCTCTCCTCCTCCAATAAACAAACAGCATAATTTACGCACAACAACTTACTTATCCCCCTCCCCTCCCGTCTCCTCCCCCCAACCCTCCCGTCTCCTCCCCCCAACCCTCCAGAACCTTTGTCAAAGTGTTTAAGCAGTGGATTTGTAGGTAAATTATCCTCAGTGAGTTATCAAACCATCACGTGCCATTGTTTTGCCATCAAATATGCTCACAATTTCCATCTCCCCCTCCCCACCACCCTCCCAAGGACATGATCAGAGTCCATAGAGATTGTCTCAGAAGTGAACCTGTCTCAAGGTGGAATCAAATCTTCCCTTGTTTGGATGTTGGTTTGGCTCCACTTCTCCTCGTCTCCCTCTCTCCGACCCCCACCACGGAAAACCTGTATGGAGAGAGCGGGGAGGGGGAGAAAGAGGCAGAAGAAGAGAGAGAAAAAGGGAAGAAAAAAAAAAGGGGGGGGGTGGGAGTGGTAGTCGCATCCGAGCGCATAAACCAAAAATGAGGGCCAAGTGGGGGGGAGTGCCAAAAGTTCTCCTGGGGAAAAGGTGAGGATGAAGACGAAAACCGCCGGACCCGCAGGACACTGAGGCAATGTCATTATCGGAGAGGGCAGTACTGTGCACTTCTCAGTCTCCGTGTCCTATTTATTTAGTTGTAAAGTCATCTTCCCTTCTTCCCACATCAGCTGCAACGATGTCTATGTTGTCCACCTTGTCTAGTGGCTACTTCAGCATTACTTCCTTTTTTGCCACCGAGATCCTGTCTGTCGCTGCTGTCTGGGCGTTCCGCTTCTGGATGATGGACCCTCGTTCATGGCATTAGAACGTAGCCTGTACGATCTCACCGAATCACGTTCTTCTTCTGGTTCTCTTTCCGGGCTTTGTATTATTGGTGTTTTATCTGCGTCAGCAATTGGGGGTGTCGCGACTCTTGGCGATCGAGTGTTGTCAGAGATTGCCGCCATTGCTTCATCGGGGTCTGTGAATGTCAATAGTGTCCCTCCTCTAGACCTGAACCTCAGGGTGGCAGGGAAGTTCAGCTGGAAGCGTACATTTCTTTTGTATAGAATGGAGCAAGCTTCGCTAAAAGCTCTTCTGCGACGGGAGACTTCTGGTGAATAATCCGCAAAAACTAACACTCTTTGGCCATGTAATGACAGGGGCAGTTTTCTGGCCTTATAAGCTCTGAGGATTTCTTCTTTATCTCTATGATTTAGAAATTTTGCAATAGAATGTCTCGGTTTGTCATTATAATTTCCAGAGAGGGAAGGGTCTCTAGAGGTCACTGTTGTATGGGTCGTGTTGTCCCTGGGTGGCCCAAGTCTATGGGTGCGCTCTGTTTTGCACCTGTGTTGTAGGCCCAGGGCTTTGGGTAGGTCTACTTCGAATATTTCTACAAGCTGATCTGCTGGAATAGATTCAGGCAGGCCCACTATCTTGAGATTGCTCCGTCGTGATCTGTTCTCCAGATCTTCCAATTTTGAGAAAGCATATTCAGAGCGCTTTTGTAGTGCCTCTACTTGGTCTTCCAGCTCTAATATTCTGTCCTCGGCTGAGCAAATTCTAGATTCTGTCTCTTTTAATCTCTGGTCATGAGCTTCTGTTTTTCTCTTAAGCTCTACAGTGGATGCAGCCACCATGTCAGCAATCACTGCCTTGAACTCCTCAGCCATGTGTGTGGCCAGTTCTTTGGCCAGCAGTTTATAATCTATAGTCTGCGTCTCCTGTCGCCTGTTTATGTATGTCTCATGCAGCTCCTGTCTGTCTTCCCCTATTCTTGTCTCAATCTGAGCCTCTGTTCTGTCTTCCAGGCTCACACTGACATGATCAGTGGTGCCCCTTTGGTCTCCATCACCCAGGGCGCTATACTGCGGCCCCTTAGCGATTCCCGTCCCATCAGCTTTGTGCCCCATCAAATCGGTTACCTCCCGCTCCTCAGTGCCTCCCGCGCTCTGAGCGCCATCAGCCGCGGCCTCGTGCTGAGGCGGAGCTCGTCCGTCGCCTCCTTTGCGTGTCACATACCGGTCCATTGCGGCCGCAGGGGGGGCGTCCTGCTTCTCCGTCGCCAGCCGATTACTTGGAGAGAGTCGGGTGTTCAGATGGTACTTGGATGGGGCCGGATTGCCGCGGCGGGACCCGGAGCCCTGTTAGATGCGGCTAGTCATGGAGGCGCCGGAACCGGAAGTCGGCTTCCTGATCTTAAAGGAAACATCTTCATCTTCACCTTCCGTCTCCTTGGTGAAGTTGAGGACGCAGGGATGTCCTCCTCCCCGGGGGGCGAGCTCAGGCTCAGCCGTTACACGTGACTCCGGCCTGTAACTGTCCGGCTCCTTGGCTTCCTACTAAAGCGCTGTGTGTGGCCCTGCTGCTGCTTGTAGCTGTACTGCTGGCCCTGTCTCTGCTCACGGGTACCAATATGCTGGGCAACTTGAGTCCTCTGTGTCACTGACCCCTCCGTGTTGCTTTGCTATGGTGCTGTGAAGATGGTGGACCTTCACTATGCCGGTGTTTACTGTCCTGTCTGTCTCAGGCACAGCCTCGGATCCGGTATCCGTCTTAAGCGCCTCCCTGGGATCAAGCTTTTGGGGTAACTCTTTATCCCGGGTATGTTCCTCTGTTCCAGGACATCTGTTTTGCAGAAATGCACCATAGTTCAATGGATTCTCTCATGCCAACCCAATAAAATATTTCTCTCTGGATCGCTTCTAGCTTCTTCCATCCAAAATGACCTGCACCGTCATGATAAGCTTCTAAGACCATTTGAGTGGCTCTCTTGGGCACAATTATCTGCCAGACTAGTTCATGCGTTTTTGGATTGGTATACATTCTGCAGAGCTTCCCTTGATGTAGGAACAACTTGCCTCTATCTTTCCATAGCTGTAAAGCTTCAGCTGGGGCGTTCTGATGAGATGAGGGTATGCGCGTTGTTGCGTAAGCAGTTCTTTCACTAGCTTCACGGCTGGATCATTATCTTGGGCTTCAGCCCATCCGTAGTGTCTTAACGGGTTAAGATTTACTTCCCGCTTTCTTTGGTAGGCGCCGGGTTGATAATCTTGTACCTTTGAACGATGAAAAGCCGGTAGTTCAATCTCTTCCAACTCTTCCAGTTCCTCTTCCACGTCTTTAAGGTGCGGCATCCGTGACAAGGCATCTGCGTTCCCGTTCTTGCGACCTGCTCTATATTTGATGACAAAGTTGTAATTAGACAGCCGGGCTATCCATCGCTGCTCCAGAGCTCCTAGTTTCGCTGTATCCAGGTGAGTCAACGGGTTGTTATCCGTGTAGATGGTGAATTCTGCACCTGCCAAGTAATGTTTAAAACGTTCAGTCACAGCCCAAACTACTGCCAGTAGCTCTAACTTGAAGGAGCTGTAGTTCTCGGGATTTCTTTCTGTAGGCCGGAGCTTCCTACTTGCAAAGGCAATAACTCTTTCTTTGCCTCCTTGCATTTATGATAATACTGCTCCCAGTCCAACGTTGCTGGCATCCGTGTATAGAATGAATGGTTGATGGTAATCAGGGTATGCCAGGATCTCTTCTCCCGTCAGCGCACTTTTCAGCTTATTGAAGGAATCTTCTCTTTCCTCATCCCACCGTGTCAGGAAATTACAGGATGAAGTCTTCTTTGATCGTCCTACTAGAATGTCTTGCAGAGGAGCTGCTAGCTTCGTGAATCCTCTGATAAATCTGCCTACTAGGCCCAGGAATGGCCTCACTTCTTTCACGTTTGTAGGTCTTGGCCAATCCCTTATCACTGTGACTTTATCAGGATCCGGTGCTACTCCCTCTGAACTCACGACATGTCCCAGGTACTGTACCTTTGATTTCAGAAGGTGACACTTGGATGGCTTGATCTTCATGCCATATTTCGATAGGGCTTCGAACACTTCTGCCAGGTCTTGTAGGTGTTGCTCATACGTCTTGGAATAGACTATGATGTCATCTAAGTACAGGAGGACAGTTTCAAAGTTCTTGTGTCCTAAGCAGCTCTCCATCAGACGTTGGAAGGTCCCGAGTGTGTTGCAGAGTCCGAACGGTATACAATTGAACTCACAGAGGCCCATCGGCGTAGTAAACGCTGTCTTCTCCTTGTCGGCCTCGGCCACAGGAACCTGCCAGTACCCACTAGTCAGATCATGGGTGGAAAAGTAGTTAGCAGATTTTAATGCAGCTAATGACTCCTCAATTCTAGGTAATGGGTATGCGTCCTTATGTGTGATGCGATTAATCTGCCGGTAATCTACGCACATTCTCATGGTCCCATCCTTCTTTTTAACTAACACTAGAGGTGCTGCCCAGGGGCTACAACTGTCTCTTATTACCCCTGCAGATTTCATCTCTCTGAGCATATCTTTGGTGGTTTGGTAGTGAGCGGGTGGTAATGGTCTATACCTCTCTTTTATAGGCTGATGGTTACCTGTGGGTATAGTGTGCTCTACCCCTTTAATCTGCCAAAGTCTAACGAGTGTTTACTGAATATTTGTTCATATTCCTTCACTACCCGGTATACTCCATGCTTGTGACGGGGAGGTGTAGAACTGGTACCTACATGCAACTTTTGGCACCAATCCTCCAGCTTCTCCTCTGAGCCATTGTCATCCGCCTGACATGACGGGTTCAAGGGCTCGGCGGCTGTGTTGTTATTGTTATTGTTATCAACCGTGTACAATTTAGCCATGGTAGCATACTTAGGTAATGTGACCTCATCTTCTCCGCAGTTTAATAGGCGTAATGGCACTCTCCCCCTGTTTACGTCAACTACTCCTCTCGCTGTGAGTATGGTGGGTCTGCTATCTGAGTACACGGGTTCTACCAGGGCTTGATAGTCTCGCCCTTTAATGCCTATTGCGGCTCTACACCACACCAACATTTCAGTTTTGGGAGGAATTACAATGGGTATTGGATCAGTTTGATTTCAGTTTGAGTCTGGAGTAGGAGCAGAGTCAAGTAGAAGTGGAGGTCCTGAGAGGTCTGAGGAGAGGAGGCAGAGGAACATACCCGGGATAAAAAGTTACCCCAAAAACTTGACCCCGGGGAGGCGCTTAAGACGGATACCGGATCCAAGGCTGTGCCTGAGACAGACAGGACAGTAAACACCGGCATAGTGAAGGTCCACCATCTTCACAGCACCATAGCAAAGCAACACGGTGGAGTCAGTGACACAGAGGACTCAAGTTGCCCAGCATATTGGTACCCGTGAGCAGAGACAGGGCCAGCAGTACAACTACAAGCAGCAGCAGGGCAATACACAGCGCTTAAGTAGGAAGCCAAGGACCCGGTCAGGGTGGGAGCAACCTGGTACAGACTCCGTGGACAATATTGTGTGATACTATCTGCAAGTAAAGACTTGGAAAACAACAGAAACCGTGAATGTGTGTGATCCTTATACTGAAGCCCCACTTGCCCTCATATACTGCGATTACCTCTACTCTCATCATCTCTACTGCTACCCCTACTCTCCTGCAGCATCAATAACTATCCTCACAGAATTTAACTACTACTACCACTGCCCCGGGGAACCCAGTTCTGCCCACAGGAACTAGTCTATCCAAGCTGCTATCCCATCATCCCCGGAGGTTCTGCAGCAGTGGCGGCCCCATTACTGGCCGCATATAGTGGGTGGCGTCACAAGTGACAAATCCCCTGTAAATAACCCACCATTTTATTGTGCAAGCCCGGGACACGGTCCGGACCAGGACCGCCGTGACATCC
Organism: Allobates femoralis; assembly: GCA_033576535.1. NCBI lineage: Eukaryota > Metazoa > Chordata > Amphibia > Anura > Aromobatidae > Allobates > Allobates femoralis. The sequence goes on along the minus strand of JARQOC010000003.1, from coordinate 872,917,445 downwards.
CCCAGCAGTACTCCGTCCCAGTGGGCTCCACAACCTGTGCGTCCAGGGTGGCCACACTGTCACATGTCTAAATAAGTACACACGTGTCGACATGTATATTTACACTGTATAACTCCATCAGGTCTCCAGGGCACATGGACCATGCTCCACAGATGGACACCTTACATGTACTGACCTTTTATTACTGAACAAGTTCTAGTGAACATTATTTTAGTTTTAAACAGACAGAGCACTACTTTTGTTTCTGTATCAGAATTTTAGCATATTGTCATATTGTGGATCAGGTACCTGCGACACAACCCGTCTATCAAACCCTACCTCACTTTCTCTATATACAGATTAACAACTAGCACACAAGGTAGATACCGATAGGGGATACAGTAGGGATACACTTACAGTATAACTAATTTTGTTCCATTTTAAACCCCTTACGCATTTAGAACAAAACCAATTCATAGCATTAAGAGCTTCTATCAACCTCTCCTATTCCTGAGAATTTACTCCAAAAGGTCAAATATGTATAACACTTGTTATTGTTGTATCGGCCTCTGTAGTGTTGTATTGGTGCCGCTCTTGTAAGTGGATTTATCTGCTTTCATATGTACAGTTGTGTTGAGATCCCAATCTGTGGTAATCGCGCAGTAGTAATCTTTATTCCTTTAATCATATATCTGCTTAAACTAACACACGGAGTCTCAGCTCTACTCACAGCTGCACTCAACCTCCCTGAGTTTGATCGCTGATTTGCTTTTTAATTAAATGTTCAAACCTTAGTTAGATATTCAAAAACAAACAGGCAGCTCCAAAATATAAGGTGAGAAATTGTGGATTTAATAATTGAACAGACAACGTTTCGGCGGATCTACCCCCTTCTTCAAGCCATGTTCACATATCCGCCTTTGTGAGTTGAGGCTCCTACTGGCATATGGCTTCACCAGAGTGTTGCTGGCAGAGGTAGAGGTAGTGATGGACGTATGTCAAAACGGTTGTTGGCCAGACATGTCCATAAATTGCTATGTTTAAACCCCTGCAAAACATTAATGTGGCCATATGCCCAATATTAATAGCTGTGAAACGGTATGTTGCATCGCCATGAGAACGATCGAACAATATTTTTTATATTTATAGTACAAAGAACCGCTATGCGGGGGTTCCTGAATGCGAATATGTTTCCCATCCAAAGCACCTATGCAATTCGGGAAATTTGCAACTTGTGGGAACTTTTCGGCAATCGATAGACAATGAGCTGATGTAGGGTGAGGTAACACAAGGGGCTGTAACATGTTCCAAATGACATCTTAGGTCTCATGTACTGTTGCACTATTGCAATAGTGGATTTCTCCATACGAAATCGGTAATGTAGGAAGGAAAGCGTTTTGCCAGTAGCCAGGAATCTAGAATATGAATGAAATGAAGAAAATTGTGCAACAACATGAAGATGAGTCAGAGTAAGTGCTCTTCACTAATACACCACCAAACATTCTGTGAAAAGCCTCATATTGTTCATGGACATGATTGACCTCATGAACCCAACATCTCCTTTCTCTTTCACGTCTATTCTGCCGACGTCGTAATGCCATTAACCAATATCTTACTAGCAAAGCCACACTCACCTTGTTGACACTAAACACATAGAAGGTAAAATGGTGTTTGGAAAAACCAGGAAACAGCGCTTAACACACAACATTATTGACAATCAGTAAACACATAGAAACGGATACAAACAACAGAATTAACAAATGTGATAATGCATTAACGACTACCCAGAAACGCCGACAAAAAAAAAATCCAAAGCGTTAATACACAACCGTTTAACAGATACGTTAACACAGAGCAAAAACAATATGTTGACTCGCACACTGACCTCATGAAGAAAAGGAGGCAGGCGTGCGTCGTGAAGTCATCAGTCACACCAGTGTATAGTGCAGCACTGAAGAGATGAACAGCTGCTCTGTTGACGTTGAAGCCGTAGCATCGCTGCGGTCTATAATCTCCGGTGCTGCATATACAAGGCCGGTATTGGGATACTTCCTACCTTTTCACTTTAGCTTCACATTACAAAAATAAATACCAGCTAAACATTTGTAAATATGGCCTAAAATATAGAATAAACTGTTGAGCTCATGGTGTCCAACTTGTAAATTGCAGCTCGTTGTAATATGGACTCTATTTTTTGGGGGGGAAAGGGAAGGATCCTCTTTTATTTGTTTGGCCATAAATTTGTTAAAACTGTCTCTAACAGATCACCACCTTTTCTTCACAAACAGATCTAAAGGAGATGAAAAAGGAACATGAGGAATTGGTGAAGGGGTAAAATGTTACATGTAATCTATCGATCTCGCGCTGAAGCTGAGGCTCGGCTCCTTCAAGTTGAGGCAACAAATTGCAGCAGACATCGCTCCACACATCGGCCTTTAGGTTACAGTCACTGAACCCACAAGCTGCCGGATCCCAGATCTCTGGCTTGTTTTCCACCTTGCAAACTTAAACAATGCAACGTATTAGGACACAATCGCTAGATGTACGTGAAACCTTGAAACCAACAATTTTAATGCCCCCCTCAAACGTCCCTAAATCTAGGACCAATAATATCTAAGAAACCCCAGCACACCAAAAAGGAAAGGTACAAAATTGCTAATGAATAAATCCTTTATTTGATATTCAAAATGAGGGATAACCCAACATTTATTACCACATCCAGCTTTCAGTATGACTAACCATTGTCTTATATATAGTCCGGTGCTGTATTGCAGGTGCCTATTATTAATAACTGTGACTTATTAACAATCCTCTACAATAGTGATAATACACATGATGTTTCTGATAGTAATGATATAGAGAATGGTAACACTCTATAACTCCCATCAGGTCTCCAGGGCACATGGAACATGCTCCACTGATGGACACCTTACAGGTACTGACCTTTTATTACTGAACAAGTTCTAGTGAACATTACTTGTGCTTTCAACAGACAGAGCACCATTTTTGTGTCTGTATTAGAATTTTAGTATATTGTGGTTCCGGTTCCTGCGATACAACCCGTCTATCAAACCCTACCTCACTTTCTCCATATACGGATTCCACAACTAGCACACAAGGTAGATACCGATAGGGGATTGAGTCGGGATACACTTACAGTATAACTAATTTTGTTCCATTTAAAACCCCTTACACATTTAGAACAAAACCAATTCATAGCATTAAGAGCTTCTATCAACCTCTCCAATTCCTGAGAATTTACTCCAAACAATCAAACATGTATAACACTTGTTATTGTTGTATCGGCCTCTGTAGTGTTGTATTGGTGCCGCTCTTGTAAGTGGATTTATCTGCTTTCATATGTACAATTGTGTTGAGATCCCAATCAGTGGTAATAGCGCAGTAGTAATCTTCATTCGTTTATTCATATATCCTCTTGGGACTAACACGCGGAGTCATGGATCTACTCACAGATGCACCAAACCTTCCTGAGTTTGATCGCTGATTTGATTTTTAATTAAATGTTCAAACCTTAGTTAGATATCCAAAAACAAACAGGCAGCTCCAAAATATAAGGTGAAAAATCGTGGATTTAATGATCCAACAGGCAACATATCGGTGGATCTACCCCCTTCTTCAAGCCATGAGCATATATGCGCCTTTGTCATTTGAGGCTCCAACTGGCATATGGCTTCACCAGATTGTTGCTGGCAGAGGTAGAGGTAGTGATGGGCGTATGTCAAAACAGTTGTTGGCCAGACATGTCCATAAATTGCTATGTTTAAACCCCTGCGAATCATTAATATGGCCATATTCCCAATATCAAGATCTATGAAGCGGTGTCTTGCATCGCCATGAGAACGATCGTACAATATTTTTTAGAATTATAATACAAAGAACCACTATGCGGGGGTTCCTGAATGTGAATATGTTTCCCATCAAAAGCACCTATGTAATTCGGGAAGTTAGCAACTTGTAGGAACTTGTCGGCAATCGATAGCCAATAAGCTGATGTAGGTTGAGGTAACAAAAGGGACTGTAACATGTTCCAAATGACATAATTTCCCCATACATAATTGGAAATGTAGGGAGGAAAACGTTTCGCCAGTAGCCAGGAATCTTGAATATGAGTGAAATGAAGAAAATTTAGCAACAACATGAAGATGGGTCTGAGTAAGTGCTCTTCACTAATACACGGCCAAAACCAAACACCACAAAAAATAAACATAATTTGAAAATGCCTAATACAGAACATGACAGAAGGGCGATCCATTATGCTGCGTCTACATGTGCAGGAATTATTGACAACGCAGGAAGGGTCATAATGAACTTGACATATAACAAACATGTTCATAATTCTAAATACAGTAGGGGAATGGTAACCTCAGGGTCATAACTAATCTTTCCTCAGGAGAAATACATTACGAAATGTTGTGTACTTACATCATACAATATCATCCTGGATCAGCGAAAAGAGAACATCAAAGGTTGAAAAGGACATGTGAAGATGATAGGAAAATCCCACAGTTGAAAATAGATTCTGTGAAAAGCCTCATATTGGTCACGGATATGATTGACCTCATGAACCCAATATCTCCTTTCTCTTTCACGTCTATTCTGCTGATGTTGTAAGGCCTGTGATGTAGTGAGTGGCGGCATTGTGCATGGCCGGTGTGTTTTGCAAAGGCAGAAGTCTGCTGACTGTTATTGTGAATGTCTTTCCAGTGCCTGGAAGCCCCAGTCTGCTTAACAGCATAGCAAGAGTTAAGCTTGCAACTTGCTGGAGATGTGGGTGTTCCTCGGGATGTTTTAATGGAGTCTGTTTTTGTCATGTGTGAGACAGACAGAGACTGAGACATGGAGAGCCTGCAGCTTGCTGAGCTGTGAGGAAAAGGCAGGCATCCATTCTGAAGAAGCCGTCCCTCAGAGGCCCTGTGTGGATCAATTACAGGCTGTGTGAGGTAACCGGACTGAGTTTTTGTAAAGCCAAAGGAAGGCTCATGTTTCACTTTGCACTATGTTGTTTATGCTGTCTTAAATAAACCCGCTGGACTTAGTTTATGAAAGAGACTGTTGCAGTGTTGATGGTTTTGTGCTGCTAAGTGAGTGTACCCCGACCCGCTCCCTGATCGATATATCAAAGGCCATTAAATGATATCTTACCAGCAAAGCCACACTCATCATTCTGACACTAAACATATTGAAGGCAAAATGGCCTCCTAAAATGAACAGGAAGCAGCCCTTTTTTTAAGACGCACACAAAACTTAATTGACAAATGCTAAACACATGCAAAGAGATACCAAAAACAGAATAATAAAAGCAATGTGATAATGCATTAACGCATCCGTAGCTTTGTCAGGGAATGACCGCTTATGAGTGTTGTGCATCTATAAATAGCATACGTTTTGCATGCTCCTGCTTTCGGCGATGGGTGCGGGACCAGAAGTTCGTCTTGCGCACGTGATCCCATGGCCCGGCAACCAAATAGATAAGCCGGCGAAACCGGAAATACGTCACTGACGTGACGATGTTGCCTATCGATGATGGCAACAGATATGGTCATACCTTACTACCCACTATTGTAGTGAAGTGCTTCCAGTACTAATTTTTGTGTTTTTTTTTTATATAATTCTTTTTCAATTTTCAGCATACATAAATGTAAATCTAGAAAGCATCAAATAATGCAAGTTGACTTATGTAATTATAAAAGCATATGTATGATCAAAATTTGTTAACATGGAACTTAATTCCTCTATTACTTATAAAAGTATAGTTGTTGCATTAGGCCAGGTCCACACAGCCGCGCCGGCAGCCCCCAGCGAACCCCCGCCAAATACCCAGCCTCCACCAGCGAAGCAGAGATCCGCCACACCTGTCGGCGACGCAACCCCCGACCCTCTCCGACGCCGACCATGCTAACCACTTCACACATCAAATTCGCTTATGCTCAGCGGACAGGATCAACATCGGGCAACCAGGGACCGCGCCACCAACGGGGGGGGGGGATGACGGACTCCCGCCCCACCGACAAAGACCAAGCACCTATCCGATGTCCGCCAAAAGCCGCCAACGCACAATCAAAGAATAACAATTTTATTACTTCTGGGAAGACTGTCACAACATCTCTATAATCTAGTAAACTTTCTTCTAAAGCAATTTATAGTGTCGCCTCCGCCCAAAGATTGTCTATACTTTAAGAAGAAACAAAGGTGGAGGATCTGGCACTGCTTTTAAATCACTAGTAGGAAGCGGGGATCCACCAGTAAACCTTGAAGTAATATATAAAGACAAAGAGAAAAGAGGGGTTACAAAAATTATGTGATACAACCCAAAAGTATTGAAGGAGTGAAAAAACTTTATTTCATCAACAGGTTATCAAAAAGGACATGGATACAAACACATCATACAAAGATATTTTAAAAACAATTAAATGGCACAAGTAGCCAATATACAAAGGACCAATAAAGAATTTATAACTGGATCTAAAAACCTTTCCTCTAGGACCATGGGAATGTGTACCCCCAAAGGCATAGCTCTGATTATGGATATCTTTCCTCCAATAGATTCACCCTCAACAATTTAAAATTCCTTTCCTTAAGGGTTTAAACCAATATTTACCTTAATGAAATATTGTTTTGGTTAGTTTTAGCACAGAGGGAGATAAGCACCTGTACTAGTGGGAGCCAAGTCATACAGATAGTTGAATTTTTAGCCCAAATTGAAATTGAAGGTTGATAACGTGGTTTATATAGATATATATCAATCCTTATACAGCAAGGTATGTAGCAAGTTTAGACACACAAGGCTGTGCAGCATAAATATATATATATATATATATATATATATATATATATATTATATATATATATATATATATAATGCATCCTGTGACTTATGAAGAACAAATGGATATAGTAGATACACAACAAGAAACCAGGGAAATACAAGTAACCAAAGTTACTTGTGGAGCACTTTGACTAGTGTAAGAGCAATCCATAACATCAGTCATATAGTTACTGATAATTACCATGTGATGGTCAGTTAGAGAGCTCTATAATATACACCCAGTATGTTAGATAAATATCACAGTAGCTAGAGTTATATTAAGTATACATATGCCAAGGAAATTCAATTATCAAAGGTTAAACCTCAGTAATCAACGACACCGAAGGCTAAGTTACTAGTAGAAGTTGTAATAACCTGGCCCCCTCTAAGAGACAAGATTCCTCATGTGGAGAGCAAAATGCCTCACAAGCCAGCAGAACACGTCCCCACAGCATCCCACCACCAAACCCACACCTCCCCTGCCCCCCAAATGCACCCTGCGAAAGCGCACAAAAACGGCCCAACACCCACTCATTACTTACTCAATACTTACTAAAGAATATAGCCCCTGCTAATTATAATCACTAATGAGTAAGCATTAAAACACCCCCATGCACCGCCACAGGACGCCCCCATGCACCCCCACAGGACGCCTCCAGGAGACAAAAGGAGCGCGAGACCAAAGACGGGTCGCCGCAGGGACACGCCCCACCAGCCCTGGAGGCATTCCGGAGGTGACAGGATCCCTTTAATGATAAAGACCTTTTATGTTGTTTTTACCCTCACTACCTTAGGTGCTTAATTTTGCTGGCTTGTGGTTTCTTGAGCCTTGGATGTGTTGCACATTGTGGTGAATATGATTCTTCCAGCATGGACATTAACATCACCGCCATGAACCTTTGGAGAACTGACCTTTTATACTGTACATGGACTTTATGGACTCTTACCAACTTCTGTGTTATAGAATGCTGGGATTTATTATGAAGTGTTTCCATTGATAAACTATCCATATATGCATGTCATGGATAACTTATGTGAACCGGAGGCCTCCTGGTGTTTGATACTTATTGTATTGTAGTTCATTGCTGGACTGCAGAATATCCATATATGTGCCGGTCTCCTTGCTTGCAATCAAAATGGCACTGGGGCATCAGACGCAGGCACGCTTGAGACTGTGTGGATCACATATGTGCGTGCAGCGTGACGCGCAGCTTCTGGTTTGGTGACATCAGTAAAAGTTTGCTTCCGACCTTGTAAGCCGTGCAAACGCCATTGTCAGCGGTGTGGTCCACCTCCATAATGCATGCTGACAACCAGGTGCCACTAATCTAAATCATGGATACCAGCATATAAGGGTCCACTTGTGCACTCCTCCTTCACTTGCCCCCCTGAAGACTCAGAAACACGTGTCGGGGTTTGGCCCCAGGTACGTTCTGTATACCCCCAGTCTGGGCTTTACATTGGTGAGAGTATAACTGAAACCGGTCTCATCTAAGCACCTTATAACGCAAGAGGGTTATGGCACTATTACGCTGATAAAATGTATGTTGTTCACAAGTGTTAGCTCTATTGTCCCTGTATTTTGAAGACCCTTTTAGTATACATTATACTGCAATATCCCCATGGTCACCCAGTTTTGGGTTAGTGTACAGTTCTGTCTGCCCTCACAGTATTGTTAATTTGGTTCATATGATTGTATGTTACTGCTTGACCTCTTTTTATATGTTCAGCTAGTATTAATAAACACTTTATGCACTTGCAGATGCTAGTTGTAATTATTACTAGTATTCCTGGCCCATAAAGTATGCATAAAGCTCATTCCCCTCTTTTTTTCTAATATGCCCACAATGTGTTTAAAACAGATCACAGAAATAGAATGAATTGCCCAATAGGTCAGACAGGATTTGAGTCTAATGAATAAGCCATGTATTCCTATTAACATGTAGGGTTCTGGTGGGAGCCAGACACGGAATCAGATTAGGCAGAAGACCTGTTAGCCTGTAAAAGAACTAAGACCGCTGACCAAAAGGACCAGAGGACAGACGGGCACGCTCCATAGCGTGTCGCCGCTGTGGCAGCTTCGTCAGGGAGCCAGTCGTTAAGGGGTTAAGAGAAGAGTGGGTTGGCTTATCCCAGCCCTAACCCACCTCACTAACCCCCAGTTCCTTTCCTACTGCTTTCAAACACGCAACAGTTACACCTGTCTTTAAGAAGCCATCTCTCGACTCGACCTCCACATCAGCTACCGCCCCTTATCGCTGCTTCCGTTCGCCTCCAAACTTCTTGAAAAGCATGTCCACTCTGTACTTTCCTCCCACCTCTCATCCGATTCTCTTTGACAACCTTCAATCTGGCTTCCGCCCCCACCACTCCACCGAAACCGCCTTAAATTACTAATGACCTACTTACCGCCAAAGCTAACAGACACTTCTCCTTCCTCCTCCTTCTTGACCTGTCCTCTGCATTCGACACAATCGACCACTGCCTCCTATTACAGATCCTCTCTTCCTGGATCTCCTCCTACCTTTCCAACCGCACATTTAGTTTCTGCCACTCCAACACTACCTCCTCACCCCATCTTCTCTCTGTTGGGGTCCCTCAAGGCTCTGTTCAACGGCCCCTTTTTTCCATTTATACTTTGCCTAGGACAATTCATAAAGTCCCATGGCTACCAGTACCACCTGTATTCTGACGACGCTCAGACATCCTCTCTACTGTCCAGAATCCCAGAATGTCTATCAGCCAAATCCTGCTTCTTCTCCTTTGGCTTCCTCAAAAAAAATGTAGACAAAACTGAGCTTATCATCTTTTCCCCATCTCACGCACCTCCCTTATTGGATATATTTATCACAATAAATGATATCACACTTTGCCCTGTACCTGAAGTCCGCTGCCTCGGAGTAATCCTTGACTCTGCCTTATCCTTCAAACTACCCCTTTAAGCTCTCGCCACCTCCTGCCGCCTCCAACTAAAAAATATTTCCAGAATTCGTCCCTTCCTCAACCCTCAATCTTCTAAACTATTAGTGCACGCCCTCATCATCTCCCATCTTGACTACTGCAACCTGCTCCTCTGTGGCCTCCCTGCTAACACTCTTGCACCTCTCGAATCTGTCTTTAACTCCTGACTAATCCACCTCTCTCCTCGCTGCTCCTCCACTTCTCCAGTCTACACATACCTTCACTGGCTCCCAATTCCCCAGCATATCCAATTCAGACTACTAACATTGACTTAAAAAGCCATCCACAAACTGTCACCCCCATATATCTCTGAACTAATCTCCCAATATCATCCATCTCGTAATCTTTGATCCTCCATAGACCTCCTCCTTTCCTCTATTATTGTACGTTCCTCATATAACCGCCTGCAAGACTTCACCCGAGCATTCCCCACCCTCTGGTATTCTGCACCTCAAAACATCCGACTATCTCCCACACTCGGAACCTTCAAGTAGAAACTGAAATCCCATTTCTTCAGAATAGCCTACAGCCTGCAATGACCATGATGCCACCTCACCGCCCCTGGGCCCGGCGCTCCCACCGCCACTGGGCCCGGCGCTCCCACCGCCACTGGGCCCGGCGCTCCCACCGCCACTGGGCCCGGCGCTCCCACCGCCACTGGGCCCGGCGCTCCCACCGCCACTGGGCCCGGCGCTCCACCACCTCAGCTCTTATGTTCAATCTTTTATATTGAAAAAAGCAAGCCAATATCAAACAATCTCGTATGAATTCAAGAGTATAAACAGAAATCAGGTATAACACACTAATTGTTTTTAGAAACCTTCATAGTATAGGTACCTATCTATAACCCCATAGCTGTAGGGAGTACCGTTTCATAGACAAAGACTAAGTCGTATATGTATAATACCATTTGATATAGAAAATACAACCAAACTGTTTTATGTTATGCAAAAGTGAACAAAATTTATTTAAAACAAGGTGGACGGACATACAGCAAGGTTCACCAAACAATGGTGAGTGGGCCCCTCTGGTGGTACCGGATACAGGATACCATGTGTAAATACAAAACACAATAGGCTTGGGGTTGTATACAGATATACATTACAATAAAGCAGTGTTTTAATACATACACACAATTGTGCACTGCTCATTACAAGTGTAAATCCACTACAATACATATAAAGATGAACATTACATATCATACACAGCTATAACTGTTGCATATTCGCCCAAAGACACTTTCCATGGATCAATGTAGTTTATATAAGTGAATTCACATATTATCAGATAGGAAAGTGTAGCTGGCAACATGCGATGATAACAACCACCAACTAGTGCATAGAATAATGTACCCGTTATACAATTACCAACACCACCGCAAAGAGGGGGACCACAGACCCCTACGATCGTTTCGTGGCCTTCATCAGGGGCACCTGTGGCAGTGAGTTAAGAGTTTAAAAAGGCCTACCAACTAGTGGAAACTGATGGCACCTGGAAGACATGGCGCGCGCATCACAGTACTGTGAGCCGGAATCGCGAGGCCGCGTCGCGTCATCGATGGGCGCGGCCACAGCATGTGACCGACGTCAGCCAATAGAAGCGCCGGCACTCGCGCGTGAGCACGCGTGCTCACGCACCCGGCCAGCCCGCTTCATCATGGGGGCGGTCATATGGATCACATGACCGCCTTACCATTGATAGGCGCCGGGCGAGCTCAATACGCGGCGCCTGCCAGGCTGATGCTGCAGCAGCCACTTTTCTAAGGGTAAAGTGATTTCTACAAATTCATGTTAGTCACTGCAGTGACCATTCATTGTCACTAGGGCAAAGAACTTATTTATATGGAGTGTGATACCTATACCATGAGAAAACTTGGGTACAAAAAACATATAGGACAATTCTTCAACATAAATATTTATGAATGCATTTTACAATCATATATATAGAAATTACGTGTCCTGATACATAAATCTTATAATGGCCATATAGGGAACCCATAACAAAAAAACAGGAGGAATGCAAATAGCACATAGTCATATAAGATATATCCATATGTAAATAGGATCACCGTTGGTAGCCATCATTTCACATACGATTATGTCTGCTGTATTTTTCAAAGTTTCCGTCCCAAAGACAATTTAGTTTCAGGTAAAAAACTCATTTGTCATGAACAATTTCCAAAAGTGTAAGGAAGGCCTGTTAAAAAGTATAAAAAGAAAACCTGATTAGGTCATCCAACTACTACAGCCGCAGTGTGCAAAGCTAAAGAAATGGAGCGAAACTGATCTTTTCATTTAATCTGCCGGGTTGGAGGATACCGAGAGTCCATATACATCTTGTCTCTAACATGGCCAGTTTTTTCGCTAGGGGTCCACCCCGAATGCCCAAATCCATCACGTCTATCCCTTTTACCTTCAGTAGATCTCCTCGGCACTGATGAAATTAAAAAAAGTGCCTAGGAAGAGTCTTTAAAGTAGATGGATCCAAGCATCCCACGGCTCCATTAATATTCAGGACATGCTCTCTTACTCTAATATTTAGAGCCCGGGTAGTGAGGCCTACATATACCTTAGGGCAAGGACATACTGCATAATAGATGACTCCTGTTGTATTACAGGTACTTTTTTGTTAGAGATACTGTATGTTTTAGTGCCTGCCACATTGGAAAAGCTGTCAGCTCTTTCAATGTTGGGGCATGAAATACACTTTCCGCACGGGGAGCATCCTACCCTTCTAGGAAATTGATCAAGAAAGGTGACTGCATCCCTACGATGATAATGACTATGCACAAGATAATCACGGAGGTTCTTCGATGTACGAGCCGCCATCATAGGTTTTTGTGGTAATATCTGAGCTAAAATTGCATCAGTTTGCAAAATAGGTCAAGCTTTTTCAAGGCAGTTACGCATAGCATTAAATTGGCCATTATATGTAGAGACAAATCTCACGTGTGTATCTTTCGTGCGTTTAGTTCGACCATACAGTAGCTCATTCCGGGACATATGTTTTGCCCGATTAACAGCATATTTAATTGCCCTGTGGCTATAGCCTCTCTCTTGAAACCTAAGTTTAAGCTCTTCGGCTCTATTTTGATAGTCAGAGTCCGAGGAGCAAATCCTACGGAGACGTAGGAATTGACCCACAGGCACAGCTTTAAGCATATATGGTGGATGGGAAGAGGAAGCATGTAAGAGCGAATTAGATGATGTCGGCTTTCTGAATATGTCCGTCCGTAGGCAACCACCAGAATCCCTCACCACAGAGACATCCAGGAACTCAGCCTTGTTTTTATTATGTTGATATGTCAAATTGACATTCACCTCATTTATATTCAGCTGATCAATTAATGAATTTAGCTCAAATTCTGATCCCTGCCAGATGATAAAAATGTCGTCGATGTACCGCGCCCAGAGACTGACGCGGCACATCGACGGCAGTCCATCTGACAGGAAGAGGTCCCTCTCCCACAGCCCCAGGAACAGGTTAGCGTATGAGGGTGCAAAGGACGCCCCCATCGCTGTGCCCTGTAGCTGCAGGTAGAAGGACCCTTAAAAGTAAAATAATTATGTGTTAAGACTGAATTCTTAGGAGCTCCATAACGAGGGAACTTATATCACCCGGGAGGGCGGACATATTCAGAAAGAATTGTACGGCTTTTAAGCCATCTGCATGTCTAATGCTAGTATACAGTGATTTGACATCACAAGTTACCAGGATGGACATGTTATCAATCTGGAGAGAGTCGATCCTTTTTAAAAACTCACTTGTGTCCCTAATGAAGGAGGGGAGGTTCTCAACTAGCGGTTGTAATTTAGTGTCTATCCACTTTCCCACGTTTTCCAGGAAATTCCCTCTTCCCGAAACAATGGGCGCCCTGGTGGCATCACCATGTCCTTATGTATTTTCGGGAGAAAATATAGAGTGGGCACTACAGGATCTGCGACTGTCAATGCTGACATCAACTCAGAAGTAATTATCCCATTGTCATTTGCACTCTTCAATATTCTATTTAGTTGGTCACAAAAGGAGGAGGATGGATTGAATGTCAATTTTTTATACCAGACCTTGTTATTCAAATGTCTGTATGCCTCCTTTTCATACTTAAAAGTGGGCCAAATGACAATACTCCAGCCTTTATCGGCGGGTTTGACGAGGATGTCAGGCAGATCCTGCAGTTCTCCCAATCTACATCTCTCTTGATGGTTTAAATTGTCAATTTTTCCAAAAGTCGGGATTTGTTCGAATGATTTGCTAACCACTCGAACAAACATCTCCACACTAGGAC
>JARQOC010000003.1:872703729-872903294 GCA_033576535.1 Allobates femoralis | reverse complement strand
GGCACCCCTGACATGTGCCATTTTGTATGGGGAAAGATGCAGACAAGGAGCCATTGATGCTCAGTCTTGCCGTCGGGCAAGTGTATAAGGCTCTAATGCGGTGGAGCATTACCTCATCTAGACCAAGGTGTGCAAGGATAGAGAACATAAATTCCCAGTGCACCCTGTCGAACGCCTTCTCTGCGTCTATGGACACACATGGGAGATCCCCTCCTTTTGGCAGCATCTATCAGAGCGATGGATCTAATTGTGTTGTCCCTGGCCTCACGACCAGAAACAAAACCTACCTGTTCTTTGTGTCAGGTAGCAAATTTTTCAGTCTGTCCGCAATTAATTTGGCATACAGTTTAATCTCTAAGTTTATTAGGGATATGGGTCTGTAGCTGTTACACGAAGAGGCATCCTTCCCTGGCTTATGCAAGACCACCACGTGAGCCATCAAAGCTTGAGGCGGAAATGAGCCCCCCGCAGAGACAGCGTTGCATACCTCCAGCAGTACGGGTCCCAGTAAGGAGGAACATTTTTTGAAGAAACCCGCGGTGTAACCATCTGGGCCCGGGCTCTTCCCCACCTTCATATTCCCAATTCCCTCCTCGATCTCTGACAGAGAAAAGTCACTAGATAATTGTTTGCTTATTGATTTTGAAAGAGAGGGCATCCCACTATCTTTGAAATAAGTGGCAAACTTGTCCTTTAGAGTCTGCATGGGAGAGAATCGTTATATCCCCTGAGGCTATACAGAGAAAAATAGAAGCTACGGAAACCGTCCAATATTTCACTAGTTTTATTAAATTTTTTGCCTTTGTCCCCACATATATAGGAGATATGAGTCTGCGGTGGGTTAGGATGAAGGGCTTTGGCCAAAAGTTTCCCATTTTTGTTGCCGAGTAAACAATACTTTGATCTAAGTTTATCCCTAAAGACTCTGTCTTTTTGGTCGAGAAGAGAAAGAAGTTTATGACGGGTGTTTGTTAGTTGGGTGTAAGCTAGAGGGTTCGGGTTTTGTTTATGTTCTTGTTCTAGGGATGTCACCTGGGAAAGCAAATCTTTGATTTCCTGCGTCCTTACGCGTTTCAATCTCGCACTATGAGAGATAAGGACCGCCCTCACGACACATTTTAAAGCTTCCCTCTTCGTGGGAGCCGGGGTCAGGTCCAAGGAGTGGTCTGCGACAAAGTTTTTGATTGTGCGCTGCAGATCCGCATTACACGCAGGGTCGTTCAAAAGGTTTTCGTTTAAACGCCAAGTATAATCCCTCCTCTGATCTGGGCTCATCTGCAGTGAAAAGAATATGGGAGCGTGATCTGACCAAAGTATCATGCCTATTTCTGCAGTGACTCCTTTATCCAAGAGGGAATGAGATATGTGAAATCTATCGATCCTTCTATAGGTTGCGTGTACGGGGGAATAGAAAGTGTAGTCTTTGGTGCTGGGGTGCAAAATGCGCCACACGTCCACCAAATGGAGCTCCTCCCATTGTTTAGAAAGGTGGGTGGAGAGATGGCACAGCATGACATGACTTACCCGTCGATGTGTCCACAATGGGGTCAATTGGAAAATTAGTCGCCCCCCAGGATGACCGGAGCCTGGCCAGCGAAGAGTTCCAGATGCCTACGGGATTGGGTTCCAAACCTTTGTTGTTTCCTATTAGGGTAATAAACATTTGCAATTATGTAAATGCATGAGAGCCAGGAAATTTTCAAAAATATATATCGGCCTTGTGGGTCTATTTCTTGTTCTAGAATTATCGGGGAGCAAGTTCTATGAAAGGCTATAGAAACACCCCTTGCTTTAGAGTCTGGGTTCATGCTATGGATCCAAAGGGGAAACTCTTTAGACCGACAATTAGGGACTTTATCGGAATGGAAATGGGTCTCTTGTATTAATAAGACCTGTACTTTGGCTTTGTGGAAGGAGTAGCATACTTGACGGCGTTTCTGTGGCTTATTAAGCCCCTTGGCGTTAAACGAGCAGCATTTAAATGTAGTAGTGTGGGCATCAACGGGTATTGGTACCGTGGCCACTCAGCTTTGGGAGGAGGGAGGGGTAACATTGGAAAACATTGAGAAGAAAAAGCATAAGCACCAGCACGCGCAGGTGCTGCAATTTGTGCACCTATGGGCGATCATATTTGCCCAGCACCAGGGGGTGTTTAGGAAAGCTCAGGAGGGAGACCCTCCACCGCACCACCCCAAACCCACATCTTAAAAAATAATAACTAAGAGATATGGGACAATCATTAATAACATGAGAAGCTGGGGAGTAACTACCACCTAGGACATCACATCCTGGTTATAAAGGGAAAGGAGGGGTAGGAAAAAAGAGGGTGGGAAATGAAGGGGGATGTAGGGATGGGTAGGGAAAGGATGGGACGTGGGAAGAGCAAGGTATGAGGGGAGGGGAAGGAGGTGAGACACATCTAACAGACGTGGCAGGACCAAAAGGGACCTCCCAAGCCCACAAGGCACACACATAATTGTAAAGAAATTATGGAATATATTAAAGGGATATACTCCTCAGGCTATGAACAGGTGCGCCGTGATGACTGCGCGATACGCCTCATCCGCGAAAAGAGGCAGGGTGTAATCACTCCGAAATCAGAAAGGTGTTACATATCTTCTTCTCACGTGGACGCTCCTCTGGGTGACTGAGATTGATGACGTCGCACTCCTTGCCAACGCTGAGGCAGAGGGGGCAAATGGGGGATCCTAGGCCAGTCCGGAAGGGCCACTTCCGTCAGTCCAAGAGTGCGGCAGAACGACTGCAGGTCTCCCAGCCTTTTAAATGATGCCGACTTCCCGTCTTTGGAGGCTGTCAACTGGAAAGGAAAGCCCCAACGATAAGTAATGTCTCCCTCTCTAAGGGCCATAAGAAGGGGGCGCAGGCCCCTGCGCTGTTGCAGGGTGTGTCTTGCCAAATCCGGTAATAGCTGAATTGGAGAGTCCATGAAAATAATCTGGTCCAGGCGTCTGGCGGCAGAGAAGATGGCCTCTTTCACTGAGTAGAAGTTGACCCTGCATATCACGTCGCGGGGTCTGGCCTCAGAGGGAGGGCGTGGAGCCAGCGCTCTATGGACGCGGTCTAACTCAATGTGAGGGCCTTGATCCATCACCCATAATCTGCTTGAACAGGGTCTGAACTGTGTTGGCAAGATCCAGAGGCAAAATCTGCTCTGATAGACCCCTAATGCGCAGATTATTGCGATGATTGCGGTTTTCCGCATCTTCTTGGTTATATATTAGTTCCTCCAAGATTAAGGAGTGAGACTCCAGAAGGGCCCTATGTGCCTGCATTTCATCCAAGACAGAGTCCTGTGCTCTCTCTACCTCCTCCACACTGGAGGTGAATTCGGATTTCAGGGCCAGCATCTCTGTTTTGTAGGTGGACTCAAGGCGGCAAACAAACTGCTCTAAGTCTCTCTTTGTGGGGAGATTTTTAAGATAGGTACTTATCTCTCCTCCAGCCATGTCCTCAGCAGAGGCTTGTGAGTCTGCGTCTCCCTCCTGCAGATCCTGAAGCTCAGCATAGCGGTTCGTTCTCTCCCCTCTTTCCCGCCTCACAGCGCTCTGAAGTGAAGATGTCAGCGCCATCTTGGTAGCAGGGGCGCGGGCTGGGAGATCGCGCCGAAACGCATATATCTTTCTAGGTTGCTCTGGAGGCCGGGATCTTCACCTCCCGCTCCTCCGGTGGACTTCTTAGTGTTCCCCATATACAAATAAAGATTGTCCGATGAGTAAATCGGTGGATCTGAGGCGAGGTGAGACGGAGCAGCAGCAGAAGCGTCTTACTCCTCAATTAGCAAGTTCCGCCCCCCGGTTTGATTCTTTTTATGCTTTATGTAGTATGAATTGTCCTTTTTAACAATTTGACAAAAAAAGAAAAAATAGAAAAAAAAAAATGAAGTTTTGCTCATGGGGTGTAGTTTGCCAACTTACAGTTTAGCCGCTAGTCCTGGTTTTCCTTCAATTCCTCCACCATGCGGCAGCGGATGTCCAGCTCCACTGTCTCCACCGAGCTGCGGCGAATGCCTGGCTCTCGTGTCTGCGCCAAGAGGTGGCAGATGTCCGGCTCCACTGTCTCCATCGAGCTGCGGCGAATGCCTGGCTCTCGTGTCTGCGCCAAGAGGCGGCGGAGGTCCGGCTCCACTGTCTCCACCGGGCTGCGGCGAATGCCTGGCTCTCGTGTCTGCGCCAAGAGGCGGCGGATGTCCGGCTCCACTGTCTCCACCGAGCTGCGGCGAATGCCTGGCTCTCGTGTCTGCGCCAAGAGGCGGCGGATGTCCAGCTCCACTGTCTCCACCGAGCTGTGGCTTTCCGGCTCTGATGTCTCCAGCACACTGTTTTCCGGCCCCGCTGTCTCCAGCACACTGTGGATGTCCGACTCCGGTGTAGGCGGACTTGTTTCTCCTACAGATCCTGCCATACTCCCGCACGGTTAATGAATCGGGGGGGGGCGGCGCTACAATTGCTAGACCCCCTGGGCGTCCTCTTCTGGTCCCTCTCACCGCCTTCTGGTGGGTCCATCGCTTCCTTGATGATCTGTCAGATATTTACTCACAGTGATGAGGGTTACAAGATGGAGGTCACTGGAGACCTCTCCTCAGTCCTGATGCCAAGATGGTGCCAAGCCAAGAAGAAGGGCTCCTTCTCTCTGCAGTGGTTACTCTTCTTCCTCTCACCACCTCCGCTGCTCCGAGTCCTCTCACACCGTGTCCTGAACACTTTTTTAATTGTAAAGTCACCCTTGTCCCTCAAAAATGTCTTCCTTTTGCCATCTATTATTGTTTTTTCGTAGTCATCTACAGTTTTTTTGAGTTTGACTAAAAATGGAGCAACAACTGTCTCTTTATCAAAATCAGATAATTTCTCCTCCAAGTCCTTAATTTTGGTTTTAGTTTCAATCAGAACTTTACGATCGTGGTGAAGAAGTATATTTATCAATATTCTAGAGCACTGTGATAAGCCCTGTTCCCAGTCATTTTTAAATTCCGGTGAGGGTTCCCACGCAGGGAAAATTTGAACCCTCAACCCGCGGGGAAGGATAGATGCCTTGAGGTATTCCTCTAAGGTCCGAATGTTCCACCAGACCCTTATGCCTTTCTTTTGGGCAGCCGTAAGATCTCTACAAATAGTAGAAAAGCCAGTTTCAATGGGGTCAGTGGGATCAGGGGTGGTATCATTGAAGATATCCACAGAGTGATTTCTCCAGCCAGCCTCCCTGGCCTCCCAGTCCATCTATATTACTCACTTAGCCAAATAAATCAAACAATAATAGTACATACTCCCAACTCAATAATTGGGGTGTGTATGCTCAAGATAGGGCCAATTGTGGAAACCACTGGTCCCAAAAAACCACTGAATCAAAGGTAGAGAATGAGCAGCACCACTAATAATAAGAAAAGTAGCTACACGGTGCTCACCATGCCAATAAAACGGTCTGTAAGCGGAGAAAAGGTATTGGCATAAACAAGGAGCACACCACGATATGATTGAATGTAAAAGAACAACTAGGTTTTATTAAACAACTGTGAGACAAACAATATAAAATCACTTAAAATGAAAATACAATAGACATGGGGCCCCACATTCCTCAAGACAATATTGCGAGGAAGATTCTATATAATAACTGAAGGGAATTACCACAATATCGTGTACAGATAACAGATAATTATAGATGGATTACAAGATATGCAAAGTCTGTTTGTGCAATGGACCATGCACCACTGATGGACACCTTACAGATACTGACCTTTTATTACTGAACAAGTACTAGTGAACATTACTTGTGTTTTAAACAGTAAGAGCACCATTTTTGTGTCTATCAGAATTTTAGCATATTGTCACATTGTGTTTCAGGTACCTGTGATACAACCCGTCAATCAAACCCTACCTCACTTTCTCCATATACGGATTCCACAACTAGCACACAAGGTAGATACCGATAGGGGATACATTCAGGATACACATACAGTATAACTAATTATGTTCCACTTAAAACCCCTTACACATTTAGATCACAACCAATTCATAGCATTAAGAGCTTCTATCAACCTCTCCAATTCCTGAGAATTTACTCCAAAAGATCAACTATGTATAACACTTGTTATTGTTGTATCGGCCTCTGTAGTGTTGTATTGGTGCCGCTCTTGTAAGTGGATTTATCTGCTTTCATATGTACAATTGTGTT
Organism: Allobates femoralis; assembly: GCA_033576535.1. Taxonomy (NCBI): domain Eukaryota; kingdom Metazoa; phylum Chordata; class Amphibia; order Anura; family Aromobatidae; genus Allobates; species Allobates femoralis. The sequence continues at coordinate 872,897,108 of JARQOC010000003.1, read as the reverse complement.
GAGATCCCAATCAGTGGTAATAGCGCAGTAGTAATCTTTATTCCTTTAATCATATATCCGCTTGGGACTAACACGCGGAGTCTCGGCTCTACTCACAGATGCACCAAACCTTCCTGAGTTTGAGCGCGGATTTGCTTTTTAATTAAATGTTCAAACCTTAGTTAGATATCCAAAAACAAACAGGCAGCTCCAAAATATAAGGTGAAAAATTGTGGATTAAATGATCCAACTGGCAACGTTTTGGTGGATCTACCCCCTTCTTCAAGCCATGTGCATATATGCACCTTTGTTAGTTGAGGCTCCAACTGGCATATGGCTTCACCAGATTGTTGGTGGCAGAGGTAGAGGTAGTGATGGACATATGTCAAAACGGTTGTTTTCCAGACGTGTCCATAAATTGCTATGTTTAAACCTCTGCGAATCATTTAATATGGCCATATTCCCAATATCACGAGCTATGAAGCAGTGTCTTGCATCACCATGAGAACGATCGAATAATATTTTTTATAATTAGAATATAAAGAACCGCTATTTCTGAATGCGAATATGTTTCCCATCCAAAGCACCTATGCAATTCGGGAAATTTGCAACTTGCCGTAACTTGTCGGCAATCAATAGCCAATGAGCTGATGTAGGTTGAGGTAACAAAACAGGTCTCATGTACTACTTCTCCATAAGGAATTGGTAATGTAAGGACTATTGCACAAATAGTGGATTTCTCCATAAGGAATTGGTAATGTATACAAACAACGGAAGAAGTGTGATAATGCGTTAACTCATCCATTAACGACTACCCTAAAACGCAGACAAAAAAAAATCCAATGCGTTAATACACATCCATTTAACAGATACGTTAACGCACATCAAAAACGATGTGTGGACTCCCCCTTACGCTGACGTCATGAAGAAAAGGAGGCAGGCGTGTGTCGTGAAGTCATCAGTCACACCAGTGTATAGTGCAGCACTGAAGAGATGAACAGCTGCTCTGTTGACGTTGGAGCTATAGAATCTCTGAGTTCTATGATCGCTGGTGTTGTACATATAAGGCCGGTATTGGGCTTCTTCCTACCTTTTCGCCTTAGCTTCATATTACAAAAATAAATACCAGCTGAACCCTTAAGCACGGCCTAAAATATAGAGGAAACAGCTGAGCTCGTAGTGTCCGACTTGTAAATTGCATCTTATTGTAATATGGACTTTATTTTTTATTGGGAAGGGAAGGATCCTCTTATGTTTTTTGGCCTCAAATTTGTTAAACTGTCTGTAACCGATCGCCACCTTTTCTTCACAACCAGATCTAAAGGAGGTAAAAAAGGAACATGAGGAATTGGTGAAAGGGTAAAGTGTTAAATGTAATTTATCGATCTCCCGCTAAAGCTGAGGCTCGGCTCCTTCGAGTTGTGGCAACAAATTGCGGCAAACATCGCTCCACACATCGGCCTGCAGGTTAGTCACTGAACATCGCTCCACACATCGGCCTTCAGGTTACAGTCACTGAACATCGCTCCACACATCGGCCTTCAGGTTACAGTCACTGAACATCGCTCCACACATCGGCCTTCAGGTTACAGTCACTGAACCCACAATCTGCCGGATTCCAGATCTCTGGCTTGGTTTCCACCTTGCAAACTTCAACAAGGCAACATATTTGGACCTGATCGCTAGTCTTATGTGAAACCTACAATTTTAATACTCCCCTCAAACGTCCCTAAATCTAGGACCAATAATATAAAAAAAAAAAAACCAGCACACCAAAAAGGAAAGGTTCAAAATTGCTGAAGATTAGATCCTTTATTTGATACTCAGAATGAAAGATAACCAAACATGTATCACCACATCCAGCTTTCAGTAATCTTAACCATTGTCTTATTGTCTTATATATAATCCAGTGCCGTATAGCAGGGGCCTCGTATTAATAACTGATTTATTGTTAACAATCCTCTACAATAGTGGTAATACACATTATGTTTCTGATAGCAATGATATAGAGAATGGTAACACTGTATAACTCCATCAGGTCTCCAGGTCACATGGACCATGCTCCACAGATGGACACCTTACATGTACTGACCTTTTATTACTGAACAAGTTCTAGTGAACATTATTTTAGTTTTAAACAGACAGAGCACTACTTTTGTTTATGTATCAGAATTTTAGCATATTGTCATATTGTGGATCAGGTACCTGCGATACAACCCGTCTATCCAACCCTACCTCACTTTCTCCATATACGGGTTCCACAACTAGCACACAATGTAGATACCGATAGGGGATACATTCGGGATACACTTACAGTATAACTAATTTTGTTCCTCTTAAAACCCCTTACACATTTAGATCACAACCAATTCATAGCATTAAGAGCTTCTATCAACCTCTCCAATTCCTGAGAATTTACTCCAAAAAGGTCAAATATGTATAACACTTGTTATTGTTGTATCGGCCTCTGTAGTGTTGTATTGGTGCCGCTCTTGTAAGTGGATTTATCTGCTTTCATATGTACAATTGTGTTGAGATCCCAATCAGTGGTAATAGCCCAGTAGTAATCTTTATTCGATTAATCACATATCAGCTTGGGACTAACACGCGGAGTCTCGGCTCTACTCACAGATGCACCAAACCTTCCTGAGTTTGATCGCTGATTTGATTTTTAATTAAATTTTCAAACCTTAGTTAGAGTATGAGAAAAAGCTGGCAGCTGCAAAATATAAGGTGAAAAATTGTGGATTTAATGATCCAATTGGCAACGTTTTGCCGGATCTACCTCCTTCTTCAAGCCATGTGCATATATGCGCCTTGGTGAGTTGAGGTTCCTACTGGCATATGGCTTCACCAGATTGATGGTGGTAGAGGTAGTGATGGACGTATGTCAAAATGGTTGTTGGCCAGACGTGTCCATACATTTAAACCCCTTTGAATCATTAATATGGCCATATGCCCAATATCAACAGCTATGAAGCGGTATCTAGCATCGCCATGAGAACGATCAAACAATATTTTTATAAGTATAATACAAACAACCGCTATGCGGGGTTTCTGAATGCGAATATGTTTCCCATCGAAAGCACCTATGCAATTCAGGACACTTGCAACTTGTAGGAACATGTCGGAAACCGATAGCCAATGAGCTGATGTAGGGTGAGGTAACACAAGGAGCTGTAACATGTTCCAAATGACATCACAGGTCTCATGTACCATTTCACAAATAGTGGTTTACCCCATATGGAATTGGTAATGTAGGGAGGAAAACAACCCGTCTATCAAACCCTACCTCACTTTCTCCATATACATATTCTACAACTAGCATACAAGGTAGATACCCATAGGGGATACATTCGGGATACACTTACAGTATAACTAATTTTGTTCCATTTAAAATCCCTTACACATTTAGAACACAACCAATTTATAGCATTAAGAGCTTCTATCAACCTCTCCAATTCCTGAGAATTTACTCCAAAAGGTGAAATATGTATAACACTTGTTATTGTTGTATCGGCCTCTGTAGTGTTGTATTGGTGCCGCTCTTGTAAGTGGATTTATCTGCTTTCATATGTACAATTGTGTTGATATCTCAATCAGTGGTAATAGCACAGTAGTAATCTTTATTCCTTCAATCATATATCTGCTTGAGATTAACATGCAGAGTCTCGGCTCTACTCACAGATGCACCAAACCTTCCTGAGTTTGAGCGCGGATTTGATTTTTAATTAAATGTTCAAACCTTAGTTAGATATTCAAAAACAAACAGGCTGCTCCAAAATATAAGGTGACATAATAATCCAACAGGCAACGTTTCGGTGGATCTACCCCCTTCTTCAAGCCATGTGCATATATGCGCCTTGGTCAGTTGAGGCTCCTACTGGCATATGGCTTCACCAGATTGTTGATGGTAGAAGTAGTGATGGACGTATGTCAAAATGGTTGTTGGCTAGACGTGTCCATACGTTTAAACACCTTCGAATCATTAATATGGCCATATGCTCAATATCAAGAGCTTTGAAGCGATATCTTATATTGCCATGAAAACGATCAAACAATATCTTTTATAATTATAATACAAAGCAATTTGTATTGTATGACTGCAATTATGTTTCCCATCGAAAGCACCTATGCAATTCGGGAAATTTGCAACTTTTAGGAAGTTCTCTGCAATCGATAGCCAATGAGCTGATGTAGGGTGAGGTAACACAAGGGGCTGTAACATGTTCCAAATGACATCACAGGTCTCATGTACCATTTCACAAATAGTGATTTCCCCATACGGAATTAGTAATGTAGGGAGGAAAACGTTTTGCCCGTGGCCAGGAATCTAGAATATGAATGAAATGATGAAAATTGTGCAACAACATGAAGATGGGTCAGAGTAATTGCTCTTCACTAATACACCACCAAAACCAAACACCACAAAACATAAACATAATTTGACAATGCCTAATACAGAACATGACAGAAGGGCGATCCATTATGCTGCATCTACATGTGCAGGAATTATTGACAATGCAGGAAGGGTCATAATTAACTGCCAAATAACAAATATGTTCATAATTCTAAATATAGTAGGGGAATTATAACCTCAGGGTCACAACTAATCTTTCCTCAGGAGAAATACACTTACGAAATGTTGTGTCCTGACGTCGACTAGAATCCTGGATCAGCGAAAGGAGAACATCAAAGGTCAAAACGGACATGTGAAGGGATCTGTGGAATTTAATAGGAAAATCCCATAGTAGGAAATAGTCTGTGAAAAGCCCCATATTGTTCATGGATATGTTTGACCTTAAGACGACGTCTGGGGGACTATTATATGAGCGCTATTCAATAACCAAGAGAAAAGTGATCATAAATCCAAAATATAAAAACTTTGTTTTTACGGAAGTGCGGAACAAAATATTAAAAATGGTCAATAAAAGGTAAAAGATGGGACAATCTGACAGAACAATTGAGGCTGGGTGTTTCTCTGAAAATGCCGGCCTCTCTCCGGGCCAGGTTTCCCCAGTGCCGCTTCATGGTCTCTAGATCTCTCCCTATTTACACCCACAGGAAATACCTGACAATTAAGACGGTTGCAGGATACAGTGCAAATCCACTCAAGATTTTCTTAATAAATTAAGTAGTGGTCAACCATTGATGAGCGAGTAAATTGAGCTAATAACAGTGAAATGCATAACGTCAGGTTAGGTTTACCTCATAAATAATAGTATATATAAATATTTGTGTATATATATTTCCCTATTTAGCATTCAGATGTGGAAAACGGATCCTCACAAAGAATGAGCGTGAAACGTGAAAACGTGATCAAACGCAGTGTGGTTTTTGCGTAAAAAGGTATCACGTTTTTGCTTTGCGCCTTTTGTCTTACAGTGTTAACGCTGCCGGCCACGTTTCCAGTTGCTTTTTTTTTAACATTGCAGTTTATGAGAAACGCAGAGGCAAAACATATATACATAGTAACATAGTTTGTAAGGTTGAAGGAAGACTTTGTCCATTTAGTTCAACCCATAGCCTAACATGTGGATCCAGAGGAAGGCAAAAAAACCCATGTGGCAACACTAAGCTCCACATTAAGGGAAAAAATTCCTTCCTGACTCCAGATACGGCAATCAGACTAATTCCCTGGATCAACGCCCTATCAAAGAATCTAGTATATATAACCGGTAATATTATAGTTTTCAAGAAAGGCATCCAGGCCCTTCTTAAATGTTAGTAGTGACTCCTCATTACAACATCATGTGGCAGAGAGCTCCATAGTGTCACTGCTCTTACAGTAAAGAATCCACGTCTGTGATTATGATTAAACCTTCTTTCCTTGTTCCCGTCTCTGTAGAGGACGCCCCCTTGTCCCCGTCTCTGTAGAGGACCCCCCCTTGTCCCCGTCTCAGGCCTAAGAGTAAAGAGATCATTAGAAAGGTCTCTTTACTGTCCCCTCATATATTTATACATTATTATAAGATCACCCCTAAGCCTTCGTTTTTCCAAGCTAAATAACCCCAAGTTTAATAACCTGTCTTGGTATTGCAGACCCCTCAGTCCTCTAATAACCTGTCTTGGTATTGTAAACCCCTCAGTCCTCTAATAACCTGTCTTGGTATTGCAGACCCCTTAGTCCTCTAATAACCTGTCTTGGTATTGCAGACCCCCCAGTCCTCTAATAACCTGTCTTGATATTGTAGACCCCTCAGTCCTCTAATAACCTGTCTTGGTATTGCAGACCCCCCCAGTCCTCTAATAACTTGTCTTGATATTGTAGACCCCTCAGTCCTCTAATAACCTGTCTTGGTATTGCAGACCCCCCCAGTCCTCTAATAACCTGTCTTGGTATTGTAGACCCCTCAGTCCTCTAATAACCTGTCTTGGTATTGCAGACCCCCCAGTCCTCTAATAACCTGTCTTGGTATTGTAGACCCCTCAGTCCTCTAATAACCTGTCTTGGTATTGCAGACCCCCCAGTCCTCTAATAACCTGTCTTGGTATTGCAGACCCCTCAGTCCTCTAATAACCTGTCTTGGTATTGCAGACCCCTTAGTCCTCTAATGACTTTTGTCGCTCTTCTCTGGACCCGCTCTAGTTCAGCTATGTCTTTCTTATACACCGGAGACTAGAATTGTACACAGTATTCTAAGTGTGGTCGCACTAGTGACTTGTATAGAGGTAAAATTATGTTCTCCTCATGAGCATCTATGCCTCTTTTAATACATACCATTATTTTATTTTCCTTTGCAGCAGCTGCCTGACACCGGCCACTAAATGTGAGTTTGTCATCTACCCATACATGTTTCTATTTCACCGAATGTTGGTTTTTGAGTTATCCAGGTTTATTATAAATAAAGAGGGATAAACTTTTATCTTGTTTTTGATTTCATACTTTATTCAATTAAAAATCCTGTGTGGATTTGTGAGAAAGTGTTTGGTGCTTTCACGTAGACAACCCTCCCCCTCTTAACAACTAAACACACACTATCTGCAGGTAAGGTACAATGACAGGGTCTGTCTCAGTTGGAAGACGATATATAGTTGTATGGAGAGGTAAGGACGGTAAGAGGGATGATGGCCCCTGAACACAATTTGTCTCCAAAATGGCTTCAGACCAAATACCGTTGTGGTTTATATCATTCAAACCCAGGTTCTGGGTCGTCCTAGAGCTTGTCTATCGTCCCTTATGTCAGAAGTCCAACCCGACCCTCCGTTCAAGGTCCTACGTTTCGTGCAGACATAGATAATCTCATCAATATATAGCCATTGATATGGCTTATTATAGCTAACATCCGTCCAACGTGTTCACAGCTTCCTTGAGAGGCTCATCAGGGGCTTTGGCAACATGCTATATCTGGTAAATAGGGTCACACAAGTCAGATGTGATCCTTAAGTAGTGAGTCTAGCTCACAGGCCCACGAGGATCCAGGTCAAGGGAAATCCAGGATTGGCTGTCAGTAGGATTTTTGGGTGCTAAAAACACGGATCAAAAACACGATCACATCTACAGTGTAAACTTGTGAAAGAGTGGAAGAGGGAGAAGGGTCACCCTGTTCTCTCCCTAACTACCCCTACCTAACAGCGGAGTTTTCACCTAAAACCCCCCAATGGTGGCCCCGCTCCACGGTGGCTAACCCTTCTAGTCCTCACTATGAGAAGGTGTAAATATTACTGGGTTCCCCCTATCCACAATATATCTAAAGGTACCAGTACGTGTGGTTCTCCTGGATGTCCGGGTCAATCCCTTAGACACGTGACAAAAAAACAAAAATGCCACAGACGGAGTCACTGTTTTTCTAAAATATGGTGAAGATTACCTAATAAATTGTATTCTGGTCCTAGAGGGCACTAAAGCATAATAACCACAATACCTTATGCTACTGTACGGCTAAGGGATCCTCGCACAGCTACTATATAGTGCAAAAGGTAATAAAGCCTATGAAAGAACCCTCCAGTAGGTATCACACCATACACTAATATCAGTGCCCCTTAACAGATAACCCAAATGACCATCAGTGTGAGCATCCAGGCAGTCATCACCTATAATATATGTACATGTACACCATTCTCAAGGTAACGGACTATTGGTTAAGCAGGAGGTACAGTTACCCTTTGTGATCAACAAGCATAAATGTTATTATACTCATTATGATCTAGTAGACCGATCCGACGTGGCGTTTCTCCCACCAGGAGGTAATATGGTGGGTTCATCAGGGATGTCAGTCTATCCAGTTCGGCTCCAAATGGGCCTCGGGTCGCCCAGGGTGAGAGTCTGATATGCCTCCTCATTCCCAACTCTCAATAGATGGCGGCCCCCACCTCACTCATGTCCTCCACTTTATAATTTCTGCTCCATGCTGTGGAGAGAGGGGGCGGCAGCGGCGTGCTTTCCACCGCGCACCTGCTTCCTCCTCCTTGCGTTCTAGGAGGAGGAAGTACATCACAGAAAGCTGTCACATGGCCGCAGCGCTCCGTCGCGGAGAACGCTCCCGCGGCCGGAAGTGTGCAGCCATGAAATGCTCCCCCCGGGGACGGGGATGTCAGACAAAGGTTCTGGGTCAGAAATCAATAGATCACAGACACCTCTGGTAAAGGAACAAGTACTAACTTTCCACATTAACCCCTTATGTACTTTTGTTTATAAATATATAAACATACACATCTCCATCTCCCAAAAAAAGGGGAGGAAGCAAAAGCCAGAGCCAGAGTGGAGCACCTAGTGGATGTGGGGATCTCCCCTGGTATTTACACCAATGATGTCAAAAGTCTTAATTACAGACTAGTGAAACACAGTCTTCATTGTAAATACAGATTAATTTATAGATAGACTGGTCTCATAATAGAGGCTCAATGTATTATAGTCCAAAATCCAATCAGGGATTGATAGACTAAAACGGGACTCTAGTCTCGATATAAGAGACCCATGGAATGGGATACCAAAGTGAAGTGCGGCTACCCAGGGATTCCCCCCAGGGAATCGGGGTACATGATGTATTATAAAAAAGGTGTATATGTGAGCTGCTCGTTTAGACTGCAAGCCCCTGACGACTCCATACGGTATATCCACCTCATTTCCTTCCTTAGGATCTGTTTATCCCAGTTACCACCTCTGGACGGCCTTTACACTACCTCAATGATCCGAAAGTCAAAACACTTGAGATCACCTCCATGGACCTCTCGTAGATGATATCTCCAAGATGATCCCCAATGCGTTTTTTAAAAGGTCTTTTTGTTTTGCCAATGTAATCCATTGGAGAAACGCATTGGAAGAGGTAGACCACCCCCTCTGTCCTGCAGTTGCCAAAATACCTCATCTCAAACTCCTCTCCGGTGGTACTACTCTGAAATGAGCTCGATCTTTTGACATAATGGCAAAAAATGCATTTCCCACACCTGAACGTATCGCTTGTTCACTGGTCCAACCAAGTGCCCTGTTTCTTTGGAGCGCTATAGAGACTATGGACCAACTGATCTCTCAATGACCTACCCCGCCTATACGTGATAGCTGGTTTTTTAGGGACAAAGGGTGCCACCTCTTTGTCATTCAATAACACCCCCCAGTGCTTCTCGAAGATGCTCCTTACATCTCCGGCTCTGTCGTCAAAGGTCCCTATCATCCTAATGATGTCCTCCGGTGGTTGTTTATCCCTAGGTCTAAGTAGGGCATCTCTGTTATTCTGTAATGCGTTTTCAAAGGCGTCCTTTAATTTCAAAGGAGGATATCCTTTATCGAGGAATCTTTTTTGCATTCCTCTCGCCTCTAGATGGAAGTTGCCAGTATTAGAGCAATTACGTCTTACCCTAAGATACTGGCCCTTGGGGATGCCCATTTTTTAGACCTATGGGATGGTGGCTATCCCACCTCAACAAGTCATTAGCCGCCGTCGGTTTCCGGTACATTGTTGTTTGTAATGTACCCCCTACATCCTTGTAGATGGTGATATCAAGGAAGTTGATCGACCTTTCATGGATCTCACTGGTGAATCTCAACCCTATATTATTCTCATTCAGTACGCTGGTAAAGTTCAAAATCGATTCACTGTCACCCCTCCACAGTATCAGCACATCGTCAATGTACCTGCCCCAAAATAATATCTGGGGACTCCACCACGCTGCACCCTCATCAGGGAACACGAACGTGTCGTCCCACCAGCCCAGGAGCAAGTTGGCATAGCTAGGTGCACAGGAACTCCCCATAGCAGTGCCCCTGAGCTGGTGGTAGAACTTTCCACTGAACAAGAAAAAATTATGGGTAAGAATAAAAGACAAAAGAGAGGGAACAAACTCAGTGTTCCTTGAATTGCACTCCCCTGGTTTTCAGATAAATATTCCACAACTTTCAACCCTTTTTCATGAGGGATGCTGCTATACAGCGCCTCCACATCAATAGAGGCCAGCTGTACGTCTGGTCCTACCGATATCCCATCAAGTTTACTCATAAGGTCAAGAGTATCCCTGATGTAAGAGGGAAGACTGATGACAAATTCCCTCAGTATTTTATCCAGATAGATCCCACAGTTCTGGGAGATGGAATCAATACCAGAAACTATGGGTCGGCCTTTGAGCGGGTTGAGTCCTTTGTGGATTTTAAGGAGTGCATAAAATACAGCAACAACAGGAAATTTGTTATAGATTAATCTCAAGAAAAGAGAGAGACTTTCACCAGAAGCCAGACCCCCCTGTAAGATTGTTTCCCAATTCCTCTTGGAATCTCTCAGTAGGATCTGTTTCAAGCCTAGTGTAGGTGGTTCTATCTTCTAGTATATCAATACACATCCTCTTTTAACGTTCATGATTCAGCACAACAAGGTTACCACCTTTGTCTGCTTGTTTCAAAATCATGTGGTCATTCTTGGTTAAATTATTCAGGGTTTGTCTTTCCTCACTCGTTAAATTTGAATGATATACTTTTTTCTTGGTCTTACCTAACCTCTTAAGGTCGTTTGTCACAAGACTTGTAAAGATATCGATGCTTGTTACATCACTACTGGGTGGCATCTTTTTACTGGGGGGCCTGCAGTCAATGAAAGGAGCCCTACCAACCTCCACAGGTTGACCTAAAGCCAAGTCCCTAAGGTTCGAGAAAGTGTCAATGTCTTCCTCCTCGATCCCTAGCTGGCGTCATCTTTCATCATCATTGGTCTTAAAGAATCTTTTCCACTTCAGTTTTCTAGAAAACAAATTCAAATCCTTCACCCATTCAAAATCATTGAATCGGTTTGTCGGGACAAATGAGAGTCCTTTAGAAAGTACATTTCTCTTTTCTAACGTCAGGTTATGGTCAGAGAGGTTTATGACCCTAGTCTCTTCTACTCCTTTGGTCTTGCCCCCTGTTCCAAAATTTTCCCCCCTTAGGGGGTAAGGGTCTCTTCCTAAAAAAGACAATGTATGAGGGCCACTCACATATGTTCCCAGGGTAGTTGGCCCATGTAAACCAGACCCAAAGCGAGAGTGTGAACCAAAACCAAAACCTGGTCTGCGGGGGCTGGTGTTGAATTCCCTGGGTCCCGGTCCCTCTGGGTCTTCTCCTCCCTCCTGACACCCTCTCCCCTGTCCTCCTTTTCTGTTTTTCTTCCATTTCCTGCTCTTGGTGTTTTTTTTGGGGGATTTTTGGTCTCCCCTGTCCCTCTTCCCCTTCCTGACCACCCTCCTCAGACAGATCAGTATCAGTGGCCGAGACGTCAGTATTCCCAACGTCACGGTCACCTCTCTGTAGGAAGAGATAAGCTCTTTTGTCTTTGAATTCCAAGGAGTCTCATATAAACTGTTTATGCTTTCGTTCCTTAATAAATGATTGTAACCGGCTTATGTTGTGTTCAAGGGTGGCATCCCTTTTCCCAAATTCCGGGGTTTCTTTGTGTTTTTTGGCCTCCTCTGTAAGTTCTGACAACTTTTTGCTAGTTTCCTCAAAGGAACTCTTCTCCTCTTCTAGCAAGATTCTCATGAATCTCAAAGAGCTATTGATTGATTCCTCCTCCCACCATGCTAGGAGTTTGGGTGATCTGGATCTGTTTGCAGGAATGATATTTAATCTCAAACCTTTTGGGACGATTATATTAGTAATGTACTTTTCAAGGCACTCAATTTCCCACCAGGACTTGACATTTTCTTTATATGTAGTGGTTATTTCCAGGAAAAGTTTCTTAAGGTCACCTGTATTATCACCTACACCAATGTCCTCGGTGTCCGAGAAGACATCCCTGGCCTCTAAGGCCCACCTCTCTCTGTCCACGGGTCCCGACAGAAATCCCGCTATCAATTTATCATAACAAGAAACACTAATTTACTCCATGACGTGTACCATATATCATATTTAAATTAGTGTTTCTCTAGCATTTTTGATGGAAAGTCGGTTATACAAATCCTAAAAGAGTATAGAAAAAGGTTTTTTTTTTCCTTCTATTGTTTTCAAATGTTATCGTTAAACTATCAATTGGTATCAAATTATCCCTTCACCAAAATATCAGAATGATTGTGAAGAGAAATAGCTTTGATACACCCATATATATGTGTGTGTAGATCGCTGTTGTAAGATAACGGACATACCAGGCGATTTTTGTGACAGTTTTCAACTTACGATCCTGTGTCGGATATCCGCGTCTTAGTGTTATATGGGGTAGACACTTTTTCTCTTATATTCTCTTTTTCAGTTGTCAAAATCTCATTACAACCTTCATAGATTTTTCCTTATGTGGAGAAAGATCATAAAAGTTACCAGGGTGTACGTGTATTTTTATGTTAATGGGTTAGAGAGGGTCAGTGATGTAAAACTAACCTTTGTCCTTAATGTCTGAGAACCAGTCCCCAAGTTAGGTCTGGTTAAGGAATGGTTAATATCCCTTCATATTCACTTAGTGGGGTTTGTGGTAAACCTGTTGGTAAGTAAGTACTCCACGTTAATCCCACTGTTTTTGGGTAAGACACATAGTCATTTAGGGTATAGTCAAATCTTTCAGTACTTTCTTTTACTTCCTTATGCTCCTCTTGTGAGTCCCCTTTTTGTGGCGCGGTCCTGATACAGCTCCCTGCTTGTGGAGCTATCAGCGCCACCGGCCAGTAAGTAGACTTAATATAGTCCTCCCTCCTGAAGCATAGTGCCGCCCACAGGAAATGGTTGGCACCTTGCGCCTATGGCGTGTGTTCCAGACCTGGAATGCAAGCCTGTGTTCTGCGAACGTGCCGACCGTCACTTCCGATGATGCGGTCCCTGTGCTCTGTATGAGCAGTATGAAGGAGCGCAGTGCATCTGCGCTGATAATTATTTAGACAAGAAGGGAGGGGGAGGGGAGCACACATAGAGCGGTCACTAGGGTACAACAGAATCTTGGCTCTACTCACAGATGCACCAAACCTTCCTGAGTTTGATCGCTGATTTGCTTTTTAATTAAATGTTCAAACCTTAGTTAGATTTTCAAAAAACAAGCAGACCGCTCCAAAATATAAGGTAAAACATTGTTGATTTAATGATCCAACAAACAACTTTTCGGTGGATCTACCCCCTTCTTCAAGCCATGTTCTTATATGCGACTTTGTGAGTTGCGGCTCCTACTGGCATATGGCTTCACCAGATTGTTGCTGGCAGAGGTAGAGGTAGTCATGGACGTATGTCAAAATGGTTGTTGGCCAGAAGTGTCCATACATTTAAACCCCTGCGAATCATTAATATGGACATATGCCCAATGTCAAGAGCTATGAAGAGGTGTCTTGCATCGCCATGAGAACGATCAAACAATATTATCTATAATTATAATACAAAGAACTCCTATGCGGGGGTTACTGAATGTGAATATGTTTCCCATCGAAAGCACCTATGCAATTCGGGAAATTTGTAACTTGTAGGAACATGTCGGAAACCAATAGCCAATGAGCTGATGTAGGGTGAGGTAACACAAGGGGCTGTATCATGTTCCAAATGACACCACTGGTCTCACTTACCATTTCACAAATAGTGGATTTCCTCATACTGAATTGATAATGTAGGAAGGAAAACGTTTCGCCAGTAGCCAGGAATCTAGAATATGAATGAACACATGATGTTTCTGATAGCAATGATATAGAGAATGGTAGCACTGTATAACTCCATCAGGTCTCCAGGGCACATGGACCATGCTCCACTGATGGACACCTTACATATACTGACCTTTTATTACTGAACAAGTTCTAGTGAACATTACTTGTGTTTTAAACATTAGGAGCACCTTTTTCGTGTCTTTATCAGAATTTTAGCATATTATCATATTGTGGTTCAGGTACCTGCGATACAACCCGTCTATCAAACCCTACTTCACTTTCTCCATATACGGATTCCACAACTAGTATACAAGGTTGATACTGATAGGGGATACAGTAGGGATACCCTTACAGTGTAACTTATTTTTGTTCCATTTTAAACCCCTTACACATTTATAACCCCAGCAATTCATAGCATTAAGAGCTTCTATCCACCTCTCCAATTCCTGAGAATTTACTCCAAAAGGTCAAATATGTATAACACTTGTTATTGTTGTATCGGCCTCTGTAGTGTTGTATTGGTGCCGCTCTTGTAAGTGGATTTATCTGCTTTCATAAGTACAATTGTTTTGAGATCCCAATCAGTGGTAATAGCGCAATAGTAATCCTTATTCGTTTAATCATACATCTGCTTGGGACCAAAACATAGAGTCTTGGCTCTACTCACAGCTGCACCAAACCTTCCTGAGTTGTAGCACTTTGCTATGCTTAAACCCCTGAGAATCATTAATATGGCCATATGTCCAATATCAAGAGCTATGAAGCGGTACCTTGCATCGCCATGAGAACGATCAAACAATATTAATTTTAATTATAATACAAAGAACCATTATGCGGGGTTTTCTGAGTGCGAATGTTTCCCATCGAAAGCACCTATGCAATTCGGAAAGTTAGCAACTTGTAGGAACTTGTCGGCAATCGATAGCAATGAGCTGATGTAGGTTGAGGTAACACAAATGGCTGTAACATGTTCCAAATGACATCACAGGTCTCATGTACCATTGCACAAATAGTGGATTTCCCCATACGGAATTGGTAATGTAGGGAGGAAAACGTTTCGCCAGTGACCAGGAATCTAGAATATGAATGAAATGAAGAAAATTTAGCAACAACATGAAGATGGGTCAGAGTAAGTGCTCTTCACTAATACACCACTAAAACCAAACACCACAAAAAATAAACATAATTTGACAATGCCTAATACAGAACATGACAGAAGGGCGATCCATTATGCTGCATCTACATGTGCAGGAATTATTGACAACGCAGGAAGGGTCATAATTAACTTGCCAAATAACAAACATGTTCATAATGCTAAATCCAGTAGGGGAATGGTAACCTCAGGGTCACAACTAATCTTTCTTCAGGAGAAATTCACTTACGAAATGTTGTGTCCTGACGTTGACTATCATCTTGGATCAGCGAAAGGAGAACATCAAAGGTTAAAAAGGACATGTGAAGGTATCTGTGGAATTTAATAGGAGAATCCCACAGTTGGAAATAGTCTGTGAAAAGCCTCATATTGTTCACGGACATGATTGACCTCATGAACCCAATATTTCCTTTCTCTTTCACGTCTGTTCTGCTGACGTCGTAAGGCCATTAACAGATATGTTACTTGCAAAGCCACACTCGTCATTGTGACACTAAACACATTGAATGCAAAATGACGTCCGGAAATAACAGAAAACAGCCCTTAATTAAGACGCACAAAACTTTGACAAACTGTAAATGCATAGAATTGGATACAAACATCAAAATAAGGAAGTGTGATAATGCGTTAACGACTACTCCGAAATGCAGAAAAAAAAAAAAACCAATGTGTTTTATACACATCTGTTTAACAGATGAGTTAACGCACTGCAAAAACGATATGTGGACTCCCCCTTACACTGATGTCATGGAGGCAGGCGTGTGTCGTGAAGTCATCAATCACACAAGTGTATAGTAGAGTGGTGAGGGCGGAAGCCGGATTGAAGGTTGTCAAAGAGAGAGTTGGATGAAAGGTGGGATGAGTGTACAGTGTGGACATGATTTTTGAGATAATGCGTTAACCCATCTGTTAATGACTACCCAAAAACGCATACCAAAAAAGCAGGCGTGCGTTGTGAAGTCATCAGTCACACCAATGTATAGTTCAGCACGGAAGAGATGAACAGCTGCTTTGTTGACGTTGGAGCTGTAGAATTGCTGCGGTCTATAATCTCCGGTGCTACATATATAAGGCCGGTATTGGGCTTCTTCCTACCTTTTCGCCTTAGCTTCACATTACAAATATAAATAACCGCTGAACCCCTTTAAACATGGTCTAAAATATAGAGGAAACAGCTGAGCTCGTAGTGTCTGAGTTGTAAATTGCAGCTTGTTGTCATATGGACTTTATTTTTTTTTGGGAAGGGAAGTATCCTCTTATGTTTTTTGGCCACAAATTTATTAAAACTGTCTGTAACCGATCACCACCTTTTCTTCACAACCAGATCTAAAGGAGATAAAAAAGGAACATGAGGAATTGGTGAAGGGGTAAAATGTTAAATGTAATTTATTGATCTCCCGCTGAAGCTGAGGCTCGGCTCCTTCGAGTTGTGGCAACAAATAGCTGCAAACATCGCTCCACACATCGGCCTTCAGGTTACAGTCACTGAACCTACGAGTTGCCGGATCCAGATCTCTGGTTTGGTTTCCACTTTGCAAACTTAAACATTGCAACGTATCAGGACACAATCGCTGGATGTACGTGAAACCTACAACTTTAATGCTTTAATGCTCACCTCAAACGTCCCTAAATCTAGGACCAATAATATCGAAGAAACCCCAGCACACCAAAAAGGAAAGGTACAAAATTGCTGAAGAATAGATCCTTTATTTGATATTCAGAATGAGGGATAACCCAACGTGTATTACCACATTCAGCTTTCAGTAAGACTAACCATTGTCTTATATATAGTCCGGTGCTGAATTGCAGACGCCTATTATTAATAACTGTGATTTATTGTTAACAATCCTCTATTATAGTGGTAATACACATGATGTTTCTGATAGCAATGATATAGAGAATGGTAACAATGTATAACTCCATCAGTTCTCCAGGGCACTTGCACCATGCTCCACTGATGGACACCTTACAGGTACTGACCTTTTATTACTGAACAAGTTCTAGTGAACGTTACTTGTGTTTTAAACAGACAGAGCACCATTTTTGTGTCTGTATTAGAATTTTAGTATATTGTGGTTCAAGTACCTGCGATACAACCCGTCTATCAAACCCTACTTCACTTTCTCCATATACATATTCTACAACTAGCACACAATGTAGATACCGATAAGGGATACAGTCGGGATACACTTACAGTATAACTAATTTTGTTCCATTTAAAACCCCTTACACATTTAGAACAAAACCAATTCATAGCATTAAGAGCTTCTATCAACCTCTCCAATTCCTGAGAATTTACTCCAAAAGGTCGAATATGTATAACACTTGTTATTGTTGTATCGGCCTCTGTAGTGTTGTATTGGTGCCGCTCTTGTAAGTGGATTAATCTGCTTTCATATGTACAATTGTGTTGAGATCCCAATCAGTGGTAATAGCGCAGTAGTAATCTTTATTCCTTTAATCATGTATCCGCTTCGGACTAACACGCGGAGTCTCGGCTCTACTCACAGATGCACCAAACTTTCCTGAGTTTGAGCGCGGATTTGATTAAATGTTCAAACCTTAGTTAGATAATCAGAAAGAAACAGGCAGCTCCAAAATATAAGGTGAAAAATTGTGGATTTAATGATCCAACAGGCAACGTTTCGGTGGATCTACCCCCTTCTTCAAGCCATATGCATATATGCACCTTTGTCAGTTGAGGCTCCAACTGGCATATGGCTTCACCAGATTGTTGCTGGCAGAGGTAGAGGTAGTGATGGACATATGTCAAAACAGTTGTTGGCCAGACGTGTCCATACATTTAAACCCCTGCGAATCATTAATATGGCCATATGCCTTATATCAAGAGCTAAGAAGAGGTATCTTGCATCGCCATGAAAACAATCAAACAATATTTTTTATAATTATAATACAAGGAACCACTATGCGGGGGTTTCTGACTGCAATTATCTTTCCCATTGAAAGCATCTATGCAATTCGGGAAATTTGCAACTTTTAGGAAGTTCTCGGCAATCGATAGCCAATGAGCTGATGTAGGTTGAGGTAATACAAGGGGCTGTAACATGTTCCAAATGACATCACAGGTCTCATGTTCCATTTCACAAACAGTGGATTTCCTCATACGGAATTGGTAATGTAGAGAGGAAAACGTTTCTCCAGTAGCCAGGAATCTAGAATATGAATGAAATGAAGAAAATTTAGCAACAACATGAAGATGGGTCAGAGTAAGTGCTCTTCACTAATACACCACCAAAACCAAACACCACACAAAATAAACATAATTTGACAATGCCTAATACAGAACATGACAGAAGGGCGATCCATTATGCTGCATCTACATGTGCAGGAATTATTGACAACGCAGGAAGGGTCATAATTAACTTGCCAAATAACAAACATGTTCATAATTCTAAATCCAGGAGGGGAATGCGAACCTCAGGGTCATAACTAATCTTTCTTCAGGAGAAATACACTTACGAAATGTTGTGTCCTGACATCGACTATCATCCTGGATCAGCGAAAGGAGAACATCAAAGGTTAAAATGGAAATGTGAAGGGATCTGTGGAATTTGATAGGAAAATCCCGCAGTTGAAAATACATTCTGTGAAAAGCCCCATATTGTTCATGAACATGATTGACCTCATGAACCCAATATCTCCTTGCTCTTTGGCGTCTGCTCTGCCGACGTCTTAAGGCCATTAACCGATATATTACTAGCAAAGCCAAACTCATCTTTCTGACAATAAACATATTGAAGGCAAAATGGCGTCCGGAAATAACTGGAAACAGCTCTTTATTAAGACACATAAAACTTTGACAAAAGGTGAACGCATGGAAACGGATACAAACAATGGAATAAAGAAGTGTGATAATGCGTTAACGCATCCATTAACGACTACCCAAAAACACAGAGAAAAAAAACTATCCAATGCATTAATACACATCCATTTAACAGATATGTTAACTAGTAGCAAAAACGATACGTGGACTCCCCCTGACACTGACGTCATGAAGAAAAGGAGGCAGGCGTGCGTCGTGAAGTCATCAGTCACACCAGTGCATAGTGCAGCACTGAAGAGATGAACAGCTGCTCTGTTGACGTTGGAGCTGTAGAATTGCTGCGGTCTGTAATCTCCGGTGCTGCATATATAAGGCCGGTATTGGGCTACTTCCTACCTTTTCGCCTTAGCTTCACATTACAAAAATAAATTCCAGCTAAATACCTTTAAACATGGTCTAAAATCTAGAGGAAACAGCTGAGCTCGTAGTGTCCGAAATGTAAATTGCAGCTTGTTGTAATATTGAGTTTTTTTTGGGAAGGGAAGGATGCTCTTATGGTTTTTGGCCACAAATTTGTTAAAACTGTCTGTAACCGATCGCCAGCTTTTCTTCACATCCAGATCTAAAGGAGATAAAAAAGGAACATGAGGAATTGGTGAAGAGGTAAAAAGTTAAATGTAATTTATTGATCTACCACTGAAGCTGAGGCTCCTTCGAGTTGTGGCAACAAAGTGCGGCAAACATCGCTCCACACATCGGACTTCAGGTTACAGTCACTGAACCCACGAGCTGCTGGATCTCAGATCTCTGGCTTGGTTTCCACCTTGCAAACTTAAACAAGACAACATATTTGGACACAATCGCTAGACGTACGTGAAACCTACAATTTTAATGCCCCCTCAAACGTCCCTAAATCTAGTACCAATAATGTCAAAGAAACCCCAGCACACCAAAAAGAAAAAATATAAAATTGCTGAAGAATAGATCCTTTATTTGATATTTAAAATGAGGGATAACCCAACATTTATTAGCACATCCAGCTTTCAGTAATCCTAACCATTGTCTTATTGTCTTATAAATAGTCCGGTGCCGTATAGCAGGCGCCTATTATTAATATGTGATTTATTAAACAATCCTCTACAATAGTGGTAATACACATGATGTTTCTGATAGCAATGATATAGAGAATGGTAACAATGTATAACTCTATCAGGTCTCCAGGGCACAGAGACCATGCTCCACTGATGGACACCTTACAGGTACTGACCTTTTATTACTGAACAAGTTTTAGTGAACATTACTTGTGTTTTAAACAGACAGAGCACCATTTTTGTGTCTGTATCACAATTTTAGCATATTGTCACATTGTGATTCTGACTCACCGTGGGCCGGTTTCTCAGGTGTCATGCGCAGGCTGTGGTCACGGTTCTGTGCCTGAGGCTGTGGAGGCCCGGTGGTCAATGACGGGTAAAAATAAAATACTAAAAAGAGAATAAAGTTACTGTTTTGTGACGCCACCTGTAGGGGTCCGGTGATGGCACCGGCGCTGCTTTGGATCTCCGGGAGATGGGCTGCAGCAAGATGGATCTGCTCCCTCCAGGATGAATATCAGGAGAACGACAGGAGTTTTTTTTCGTGCAAAATCTTATCAAAATGTATTTAACAATCATAAAATATTTATAAACGATTACATAGTTTACAAAAACACAATTTAGAAACGATACATCTGGTGCTCACATAAAACACAGAAAAAGCCCAGCATAATAAAAAACTCAGAACTTTGCTAAAAAATGACACAAGGTTTTTTGTACAACCAAAGGTCAAGCGAGGCTAGTATTAGTTAATGACACCGGACAACCACATGATTATATGAATGGGGCATAGCTAATAACTTCATTCAAACCCCTTGGTACTAGGGTGTTGAGAGTGGAAATCCACTTCGCTTCACACCTAGCGAGCATACCTTTCAGATCTCCCCCTCTAATCCCTGCACGGATTACATCAATGCCTCTAACCTGTAGGCCACTAGCATCACTATTGTGATGAATTTTAAAATGCCTAGGTAGGGTTTTGAGTATTGTGATGTCTTCGTCTTCGGAATCCATAGCTGCCTCAATCCCCCGCACGTGTTCTCTCACTCTGACACGTAGCTCACGTGACGTCTGTTCCACGTAAATACGTGGGCACCCACATGTAGCAAAGTAAACAACGTGAGTGGTACTACACGAGATGTAATGTCATATATCGTATGTTCTCTTGTTATCACTTGAGTGAAAGGTTCCTGTGCGGAGGATATTGGGACATGCTATACAATCACCACATGGGTAACAACCCAAACGCTGAGTTCGTTGCCCAAATGGTAGCTGTTTCTGTGGGACTTAATGGCTGTCTACAAGAAAATCTTTAAGATTTCTTGCATGCCGTGCAGTCATCAACGGCATGTCAGAGATGGTTTCTTCCAGGACGGGATCTGTCTTTAAAATGGGCCAATGTTTATTAAATATTTTCCTCATTGCATCCCACCCCTGGTTAAACGTGCCGATGAAAAGTTTGTAAGAGGTCCTAGCTCTCAGTATTTTTCGCTCTGGCATAGCTCTTTTTGTTTTTTAACAGCGCTTGGTGTACCCATGTTCTAAAAATCGATTCTGTAGGTCACCAGCCTGTTTCTCAAAATCCTGATCAGATGAACAGATGTGTCACATTCTTAGATACTGGCCAGTCGGGACGGCTTTGATGGTTGACCCTGTATGTGCAGAGGATGCATGTAGGAGTGAATTAGTAGAGGTCTCTTTACGAAACTCATCAGTTTGTATCATCCTAGATGCGTCTAATCTGATTTTGATGTCTAAAAATTCTATTTCTGTGGGGCTATGTTTTAATGTCAATTTGATGTTCATGTTGTTATCATTTTGCTCGCTCACAAAGGCATCGAGCCCGCTCCACAAGACCAGGATGTCATCTATATATCTGTACCAGCACTGCAGATGGGCGTTAGCCTGCACGCCTCCGCCGCCAAAAATTGACCTCTCCCAGAAGCCCAGGAAGAGGTTAGTGTATGAAGGCGCCTAGGCCGGGCCCATCGCAGTGCCGCGTATCTGAAGGTAAAACTGATTTTTAAATACGAAAAAAATTATGTGTCAGGGCAAAACAGAGCAGCTCGAGTACCAGGTCCCCCATCTTACCACCCCGACCGCCAGCATCCAAGAAAAAACGCATGGCTCGTAAGCCATGTTCGTGTCCTATCGAAGTGTAGAAGCTTTCTACATCAAATGTAGTGAAGAGAGTATCTTGGTCCACAAAGATGCCGTCAACACGTCTCAGGACGTTCGTCGTGTCCTTCACATATGAAGGAAGTATTTCGACTAACGGTTTTAAATAATAATCAATAAAGCGACAAATTGGTTCACATAAGTTGTCAATACTGGACGGCCCGGAGGGTTGACGTCACCTTTGTGGACTTTTGGGAGAATATAGAAGGTCGAAATACGTGCTGAAATCATGGTTAATCCATCTCTCATCTTTCTATCCATAATACCCTGATCGCAAGCTCTGTTCAGGATTTTAACTAGTTCCTTGGAAAACTAGATAAAGGATTAAAAGACAGTTTTTGGTAAGTTTCCTTGTCCCTCAGTTGCCTAAAAACCTCGCGTTCATATTTGGCTTTTGGCCATACCACTATGTTCCCACCTTTATCCGCCTGTTTGATAACTACATCGTCCATCTCACGCAATTGTTGTAGAGCTGAACGATGTTCATGTGTCAAGTTATCAAAATTTCTTCGTATGGATATTTGTTTGAGTTCTTAAGAATCCAGCCTAGTGAAGATATCCACTGCTGGGGAGACGGACAAGGATGGGAAGCGTTTAGATTTAGGCAAAAGGGATTTTGCGAACTCACATGTAACTGAAGTGGTCTCGTTATCCAGAAGTTCCTCAAGGGCTAAGATCGCCTCTCTTTCGGCCAGATTCACAGGATCTCCAACAGGTCTTTTTTATACAATTTGCGTAGGAGTAACTTCCGTGCAAAAATATTGAGATCTTTTAGGGCTGAAAAATAATGAAAGGAATTAGTTGGAGCATAACTTAAACCTTTTGCAAGTAATTCTAACTAAAAGTCTGTCAGAACATGAGAGGAGAGATTAATTACCTGTAGGCGTCTTTGGCCCTTTTTATTCTGCGATTTGTTGTTTGAATTTTGTTTATTATTATTCCGCCCTTTTCCAGATCTTGTGCTCACGCTCAGCATCTTGACCCGGTGAACGGTCTGGACATAGTTTCTCTGGTTGGCGGTGCTGTTGAGGGCCTGGGTATGCCAGTATCTCTGTTCCAGGGTACGGTTGTCACTGTGGTTGTTGTGGGTGGACGCCGCCGCGGCGCCCCACCATTCTACCCGAGCTGCTGGCGGTTGCTTGGCGGGAATCTCCAACTCGCCCTCCTCCTCGGAACTGGTCTGATTTGGTTCGTCTTCTTCTGGAACCTGGTCATCCTCTCCTTCTATGGCCTCGACCACTACATCCAGTTCCTCGGCAGGCTAGGGCTCTCCTTCCAGATTGGGATCATCCAGCTGGTTAGGCATCGCGACCGCGGGCCTTCCTCCTCTGCTGTGCTCTCCTAGTCGCTCTCTCCATCGGTCTCGTCCTCGTCAGTCTCGTCCTCGTCAGTCTCGTCCTCGTCAGTCTCGTCCTGCGGGGCTTCAAGACTGCCCGCTTCTTCCTCCTCTGCCTCCACCGCACCCGTTGACTGTGGCAGGTCTTCTCCAGTAACCGGTTAGGCCTCGTTCTGCTCTGGCCTTGTCTTCGGTTCTGGAGTGGGGCGGGTTACTGATCTTGCTTGCACCGCATGGTGCAGCTGGTTTGCCAGGCTGGCGCTCCAGCGTCTTATTGCCCACTCGGTGCTCTCTATCAATTGCACCCGTAGATCTCGAAATGCAGTCTCCCAGAATATGGGGTCCCCGTCGATAGTGAGGATGGGACTTGGTCCAGGACTGCCGAGGGTGGCTCGAGCTTCTTCCGCCACCTCTCGCATCAATTCTCGGAGCCTCATGGTCGCCATGTCTCTTCTTCCAGGAACCACACCCATCAGCGGCTAGTACAGGTTCCCGTGGCAAGGCTTGCTGCAAAGACGTGGTCACAACCTCTCCTTTTTGTCTTATAGTCCATGGGTGGGTTAAGATCTCTGGCTCGCCCCCTTGGTTGTTTCCCAGCAATCGGGGCGGGCAAGTGTTTTGGCGCCTCTGCCATGGCCCTCCCACGACGAGGGGTGGAGGCACGCCCCTTGGCCAGCACCTTGTCTCTCACATGGCGGGCCCCGCCATTTTAATTCAGTAAAAATGGCGCGCAAAGTTCTTTTTGCCTGGTAAAGTTCTGTAAAGCACACGGTACCCGTTGGAAACGGGTCTGTTCGAATCCTGTTCGTCGACGCCAAATTGACTCACCGTGGGCCGGGTTCTCAGGTCTCAGGTGCGGGCTGTGGTCACGGTTCTGAGACTGTGGAGGCCCGGTGGTCAATGAAGGGTAAAAATATAATACTGAAAAGAGAAAGTTACTGTTTTGTGACGCCACCTGTAGGGGTCCGGTGATGGCATCGGCGCTGCTTTGGACCTCCGGGGAATGGGCTGCAGCAAGATGGATCTGCTCCCTACAGGATGAGTGGGAGTCCCCGGGGTCAGGAGCTGGGACAGCAGCTCAGTTAGTTCTGCAAATGAATTGGTTAACAGTCCTCGACGAAGGCTCGGACACGATGCTCCTCTGCACGGGTCTTTACTTAAGTTATGCACGGTACACGGGATAACGGTTTCACTTTCAGGTAACGGACCGGGTGGTTCCTGTGATGAACAGTGTCCCTCCAAGGCTCCACACTCTCTCTTAAACTGACTGTCCCTTGTTACTCTTCGCTGCCTTCATGTACCAGGTCAGGTTACAGAGGAACTTTTATTGGGCACCCAAGCCGTTGGCCGGACTGCTACCGATGGGCCCCTGGACCTCAGTGGTGGGTACCCCTCCAGGTACAGCTGCGGTGATGGTGGTTTTTGTGATGCGCTCCTATGAAGCCCTCTATCACTCCGGTTCTGCAGTTCAGCAGTGGACGTCTTTACTACCTCGGAGCCGGTACTCCGGTTGGACTAGGCTCGGGTCGTCCTTTTCACTCGTTACTTGTTACTTAGCCCCCTTCGCTTCTGGGTCACCACTCCTCGGTGCCCTCTCTGTTAGCTGTACTCTCCCACTTTCTAACTCTTTCTGCTCTTTCCCCACTGCTATGCATCTAACTCTCCTCTCACCAGGACCTAATTGGTCCTCTGCCTCTAGATGTTGCATGTGGTGTATGGAGCCTTTGGATTAACCTGTTCATCACTGAGACGGAGAATACTGCACCTTCAGTCAGGGAGTAGTACCCTCCTGTGACGCACTTGTTGTGGGGCGCCACAGTTCAGTTACCTGCAATACAACCCGTCTATCAAACCCTACTTAACTTTCTCTATATACGGATTCCACAACTAGCACACAAGGTAGATACCGATAGGGATACAGTAGGGATACACTTACAGTATAATTAATTTTGTCCCATTTAAAATCCCTTACACATTTAGAACACGACATTAAGAGCTTCTATCAACCTCTCCAATTCCTGAGAATTTACTCCTAACATTTGTTATTTTTGTATCGGCCTCTGTAGTGTTGTATCGGCCTCTGTAGTGTTGTATCGGCCTCTGTAGTGTTGTATTGGTGCCACTCTTGTAAGTGGATTTATCTGCTGTCATATGTACAAATTGTTTTGAGATCCCAATCAGTGGTAATAGCGCAGTAGTAATCTTTATTCCTTTAATCATATATCTGCTTGGGACTAACACGCGGAATCTCGGCTCTACTCACAGATGCACCAAACCTTCCTGAGTTTGATTGCTGATTTGATTTTTAATTAAATGTTCAAACTTTAGTTAGATATTCAAAAACAATAATAATCCAAGAGGCAACGTTTCGGTGGATCTACCCCCTCCTTCAAGTCATGTTCATATATGCGCCTTTGTCATTTAAGGCTCCTACTGGCATATGGCTTCACCAGATTGTTGCTGGTAGAGGTAGAGGTAGTGATGGACTTATGTCAAAATGGCTGTTGGCCAGATGTGTTCATAAATTGCTTTGTTTAAACCCCTGCGAATCATTAATATGGCCATATTCCCAATGTCAAGAGCTATGAAGTGGTATCTTGCATCGCCATTAGAACGATCAAACAATATTTTATATAATTATATTATAAAGAACCGCTATGCGGGGGTTTCTGAATGCGAATATGTTTCCCATCCAAAGCACCGATGCAATTCGGCAAGTTTTCAACTTGTAGGAACATGTCGGCAATCGATAGCCAATGAGCTGATGTAGGGTGAGGTAACACGAGGGGCTGTAACATGTTCCAAATGACATCATTTCCCCATACGGAATTGGTAATGTATGGAGGAAAACGTTTCACCAGTAGCCAGGAATCTAGAATATGAGTAAGTGCTCTTCACAAATACACAACCAAAACCAAACACCACAAAAGATAAACATAATTTGACAATGCCTAATACAGAACATGACAGAAGGGCGATCCATTATGCTGCATCTACATGTGCAGGAATTATTGACAACGCAGGAAGGGTCATAATTAACTTGCCAAATAACAAACATGTTCATAATTCTAAATACAGTAGGGGAATGCGAACCTCAGGGTCACAACTAATCTTTCCTCAGGAGAAATACACTTAGGAAATGTTGTGTTCTGACGTCGACTATCATCTTGGATCAGCGAAAGGAGAACATCAAAGGTCAAAATGGACATGTGAAGGTATCAGTGGAATTTAATAGTAAAATCCCACAGTTGGAAATAGTCTGTGAAAAGCCCCATATTGTTCACGGATATGATTGACCTCATGAACCCAATATCTCCTTTCTCTTTCTCGTCTATTCTGCTGATGTTGTAAGGCCATTAACCGATATCTTACTAGCAAAGCCACACTCATCATTCTGACACTAAACACATTGAAGGCAAAATGGCCTCCTAAAATAAACAGGAAGCAACCCTTTTTTAAAGACACACACACAACTTTATTGACACGCTAAACCTCATGCAAACAGATGCCAAAAACAGAATAAAAGAAGTGTGATAATGCATTAACGCATCCATAGCTACGTCAGGGAATGCCCGCTTATGAGTATTGTGCATCTATAAATACCATAAGTTTTTACTGCTCCTGCTTTCGGCGATGGGTGCGGGACCAGAAGTGCGTCTTGTGCACGTGATCCCATTGCCCGCAACCAAATAGATAAGCCGGTGAAACCGGAAATATGTCACTGACGTGACGATGTTGCCTATCGATGATAGCAACAGATATGGTCATACCTTACTACCCACTATTGTAGTGGAGTGCTTCCATTACTAATTGTTATGTTGTTTTTACCCTCACTACCTTGTGTGCCTTAATTTTTGCTGGATTGTGGTTTCTTGAGCCTTAGATATGTTGCACATTGTGATGAATATGATTCCATGGACATTAACATCACCGCATGAACCTTTGGATAACTGGCCTTTTATACATGGACTTTATGGGCTCTTACCAACCACTGTGTTATAGAATGCTGGGATTTATTATGGAGTGTTTCCATTGCTAAACTGTCCATATATGCATGTCATGGATAACTTATGTGAACCGGAGGCCTCCTGGTGTATGATACTTATTGCATTGTAGTTATTTGCTGGACTGCGGAATATCCATATATGTGGCGGTCTCCTTGCTTGCAATCAAAATGGCACTGGGGCACCAGACGCAGGCGCACTTGAGACGGGCCCACTGGGCTCGGTGCGTCCGCCGCTCCCCACCGCGACTGGGCCCGGTGCGTCTGCCGCTCCCACAGCCAGCGGGCCCGCCGATCCCACCGCCAGCGGGCCCGCCGCTCCCACCGACAGCGGGCCCGCCGCTCCCACCGACAGCGGGCCCGCCGCTCCCACCGACAGCGGGCCCGGCGCTCCACCACCTCGGCTCTCATGTTCAATCTTTTATATTGAAATAAGCAAGCCAATTACAAACAATCTCGTATGAATTCAAGAGTATAAACAGAAATCAGGTATAACACACTAATTGGACAATTAACTTTTCCCAAGTGTGCAACAGGCCCAAATCGAACCAGCTCGGTCCTTTTATTACTGTGTTGAATTGTATTTACCTGAGAATTGATGTCTCCTTCCATTGACATTGGCATTTTAATGAATGTGGCAAGAAAAGTCTTTGAACCTAATTTTCTTGAAAATACATCGTAAAATTACGCTGTGTAACACATTTTGTTCCCAGCTTTTAAATGTTATATTCCAATTGCTTATGTCTAAAACAAATTAAAAATTGCTTACATCCATAAACTTTGCTTTTGTGACCACGGCAACGAAAATAATGCATTTTTACTATAGAAATAGACGATTTTGCATCTTCTCATTTATACAGTCAGACTAAGAACAATATATACATTGCAAATTTACACTGATACCAAAAACTGTTTAGAAGTGTGCGGTTCTCCGAGATTTACGACTATACTGCAAATCAGTTTGACGAATCAATCCCCAAATATAGTCGCCCATCATGTTTTCATTATATTGTCCTTGGTAACGGCATTCAAAGTTCATAATGTCCTGGTGAAAGTGCTCGCCTTGCTCCTCTGAATAAGCTCCCATGTTCTCTTTGAACTTATCAAGATGAGCATCAAGGATATGGATTTTGAGTGACATCCTGCAGCCCATTGCAGCATAGTTCTTTATCAGAGTCTGAACCAGTTGTACATAGTTTTCATCTTTATGATTGCCTAGGAAGCCACGAACCACTGCGACAAAACTGTTCCAAGCTGCTCTCTCCTTCCTATTCAGCTTCTTGTGAAATTCACTGCGCTCTATGATCTTCTTGATTTGTGGTCCGAGGAAGACACCAGCTTTGATCTTTGCTTCAGACAGCTTAGGGAAAAGATCTTGGAGGTAATTGAAAGCTCTCGACTCCTTATCTAGAGCCCTGACAAATTGTTTTATGAGCCCCAACTTGATGTGTAGTGGTGGCATCAGCACCTTGCGTGGGTCCACCAGTGGCTCCCACTTTACATTGTTCGAAATGACACCATTTTGAAATCTCCGATAACTTCCCAGCCGTATTCATCATACTTCAAGGCACCTAGCAACATCTTGACACTGGTGTATTCCTCTTTCAGGTGCACCGAGTGAGCAACAGGAAGAGACCAATACTTGTTCCCATTGTGAAGCAGCACGGCTTTGAGGCTCTTGCATGAGCTGTCTATGAATAGGCGCCACTCATTCGGGTTACAGGTGATACGTATAGACTCGAATAGACCGGCCACATTGTTGCAGAAGCACAGTCCATTTTTTTTTTCAATTTATATTTTTTTTTTATAAATCGATGGCTCTAAAAAGAACCACTAATAAAAACTACACAATTCGTAATAAAAATTCTGGAGATGAGGTAAAGAGGTAGGTCAGTAGTGGCAACTCTCTCTCAAGCTGATCCAGTATGGACTCAGCTTCTGCAACCTGATTTTCATCATCTTCTGTGTTTTTAGACTGATCTTTTCTCTGGAAGTAATTTCTGAGATCTGTCTTTCTATGAAGGGGATCATTGGCCCCAACTATAACTTCTATCTTTAGTTGCATCCCGTCTGGGGTCTTCTTTTCTGTTTCTATCGATGGGTACATCGTTGTAAGTTTTCCCCCTCATCAATTCTTTGAACATCTCCTCTCTCTTTTGGCTTCCTGTGTTCTGAACATTTTCTTTAAAGGTACCCTCAGGAATCTGACTCAAAGCCCTTGTCAAATCACCCCTGCTGTAAGCCATGTCAGTTAAGACATTTTCACTGGATTGCAGTGTTTTGTCTTTGGTGTAGCTCTTGCCTAGAGCAAACCAGTGGGTGTCCACAATATCAGGATTATAATTGTAACCTTGCAGTGTGTTACTCGTGACAAGGCCGTGCCCCAAGGCGAAACTATACAGGTTGATAAAATTGGTTGGGACAAAAACCTCTGCGTTTCGATCTCCCAGAAAGTGATAGTATGCAGATAGAGGCAGATTCTCTTCATAATGCTCTGCACACTTGTTTAGAGTCATGAGATCCCTTCTGAGAGCGGGAGCAGCTAGAAATGGAGACCCTGAATGAGCACCATATTGGGAGGTCAACATAAATGCAGTTAATCCCTGGTTCATTATAAAGTTATCCATCAGTTGGATAACTTGTCTGAATCTGGTTGTATTTGATGGACTAGATTTCAAAGAAATCAGCACCTTGACGACCATCCTTCTTACTGGGATTAAATGCCGGACGTAAGTACAGAATAGTTTGATGTCGTTCTCTGATATGTGACTCGTCTTTTGGACTCCCAGTTCCTGTGCCGCTCTTTGAACTCTTGCAGAGTATGCTGAATTAGCCTTGTCGGGATTGGTGACCACTTTGGCCATGCACAGCCAGTGATGACAGACACGATCTATTTGATAGTCATAGGCTTTCTCACAAAGATCCAGACGGTCTAACTGAGCATCAGAATACTTGATTTCCCTTAGATAGTTTTCAAAATACGCCTGGATGTGGTTATCAAGTGTTTCTTTTCTGGCACAGGTCAGGGCATAAGCACCAGGTTCATCAGCTCGTCTCACTTCATGAATTTCTGTGAAGGAAACAGTCAATCCAGAGTCTTTGGCGGCATCAGCTAAACTAGTTGTCTGTGTAAAAAGGCCATAAAAGAGGTACGAGATAAGAGCACTTATTCTGATCTCACGGGCATTGTACTCATCATGCCATAACCGTAAGAGTAGGACAAGAATTTCCGCCTTTGCTATGTCCTTCAAATGTGAAATGGCAAAGTACTCCACATTTGTGTACTCTTCAGCTGCAAGGAGGCATGTCGCAGAAATCTTCTTACTCGCCTTCCCAAGAAACAAGTTATTTAGAGCAGAAAAATCAAATGTGCTTGACTTTAGCATTGCCTATCAGTCCCAGTCCCAACACCTACACTTGATGTACTTTATTCTCTCTCCGGAGCATGTCCAAGATCTGCGCGAAGGCATCTTACTGTCCGCCGTCACTCGTCGCTGATGACTGGAGGGTATTTAATTCCTCGTTAGTTGTCCCATAGAGGTAATGAAGTGCGTCTTTGTCTTCTCTGGACATCATCTTGCGTTTCAGGGGAGGAGCCTTCACAGCTTCTTTTACCTCTTGATCGGTTAGAGTTGAGAGAGTCTCCTTGGATGATTTGTAGTCCTTTGAAGGAGTGGTCGGTGGTTCGCTTCCGAGAGTAGGCCACTTTGCACAGGTTCGGGTATTTTGCGGGGGCAAGGTTATCATGGCCTTCAAGCTTTAAGGCTTTGAGGTAGGGAAACCATTCAGCCGAGTGGTGCTCAACTAGTCGCTTCTCCATCTCCGTAAATGCTCTCATCTCAGCGGCAACCCCCGGAAGCATCCCTGCTCTGGACAGGCCTTCACCTACGAATGCCTTCATAGTTAAGTAGGGCATCATTTCTGCAAAGGTCGCTACTAGTCTCACTTGACTGATAAAGGTCTTGCCTGTCGGGCCACAGTCACTGGACTCTTGTAACTCAAACAGGGCCTGAAGGATAGGTGAATCTGCCCCTACAGAGCAGAGCCAGGCTGCTGCTTCTCGATGACTTAAAATTGAATCCAGGTCTACCATGGGAGGTGTTGCCCCTGTCTTTACCGTGGTGTACATGGCATTAAACCTTTTCGTAACCTGGGCGTTTGGGTTTTGTTGGGGCCTCCTGACCATATGGAACATGAGCGTAAGGGCATGTTTTAAGATCCTATTGATAACCTCCAGAGCCAGAATGGGAGATCCTGTTGTCCAGGGTACAACCCTTCCTTCTTCTGCCGCTAATCCCCTGTCCTTCATGATAAACGGTTCAAGCGGGAAATCGCTCGTCTCGTAAAGGGGAGGGATAGCTGCAAGGCTATAAAAAGAACCACTAATAAAAAACTACACAATTCATAATAAAAATTCTAGAGATGAGGTAAAGAGGTAGGTCAGTAGTGGCAAGAGGATTAAAAGAGGAGTGTCACTCAAAGAGCAGGTGAATTTTGTCGGAGCATATCCAAGATCTGCGCGAAGGCATCTTGCTGTCTGCCGTCACTCGTCGCTGATGACTGGAGGGTATTTAATTCCTCATTAGTTGTCCCATAGAGGTAATGAAGTGCATCTTTGTCTTCTCCGGACATGATCTTGCGTTTCAGGGGAGGAGCCTTCACAGCTTCTTTTACCTCTTGATCGGTTAGAGTTGAGAGAGTCTCCTTGGATGATTTGTAGTCCTTTGAAGGAGTGGTCGGTGGTTTGCTTCCGAGAGTAGGCCACTTTGCACAGGTTCGGGTATTTTGCTGGGGCAAGGTTATCATGGCCTTCAAGCTTTAAGGCTTTAAGGTAGGGAAACCATTCGGCCGAGTGGCGTTCAACTAGTTGCTTCTCCATCTCCGTAAATGCTCTCATCTCAGCGGCAACCCCCGGAAGCATCCCTGCTCTCTGGACAGGCCTTCACCTACGAATGCCTTCACCTTTGACTTCATAGTTAAGTAAGGCGTCATTTCTGCAAAGGTCGCTACTAGTCTCACTTGACTGATAAAGGCCTTGCCTGTCCGGCCACAGTCACTGGACTCCTGTAACTCAAACAAGGCCTGAAGCATAGGTGAATCTGCCCCTACAGAGCAGAGCCAGGCTGCTGCTTCTCGATGACTTAAAATCGGATTCAGGTCTACCATGGGAGGTGTTGCCCCTGGCTTTACCGTGGTGTACATGGCATTAAACCTTTTCGTAACCTGGGCGTTTGGGTTTTGTTGGGGCCTCCTGACCATATGGAACATGAGCGTAAGGGCATGTTTGAGGATCCTATTGATAACCTCCGGAGCCAGAATGGGAGATCCTGTTGTCCAGGGTACAACCCTTCCTTCTTCTGCCGCTAATCCCCTGTCCTTCATGATAAACGGTTCAAGCGGGAAATTGCTCATCTCGTAAAGGGGAGGGATAGCTGCAAGTAGTGTTGTTATAGACAGAGATATCCCGCCCCCTACAGTGCACGGGGAGAGTTTTGTGGGTCTTTGAGGTTAAGAAAACAGGCGTCGACTACGGCAGGTCTTGGTGGCAGGGATATGGATTTGCTCGCCTCCGACGCTGTCTCCATGGTTTGAGCCATTGTGGCTATCTGGCTGTCCAGCACAGTCCATCTTGATGACTGAAAAAGATGAAAAAAACTTGTTGATGCTTCCTCTGATCTGTGACTTGGACGCTTTCATCTAATAAGTTCCATTGCTTGAGCCTTGATGTCAGAAGCTCAGCGTTGGACTTGGTGAGACCAAGGTCACTGATCAGATCGTTGAGGTCGTGTGGCTTCTGCTCCTCATCTGCATATGAAGAGAAATCGTGATCTTCAACGTTTTCCTCGATGTCTGACCTGCTGCTTTCCTTAGAACGTGGTGTAGCTCTGTCTGGAGGTGTTGCTACAGGAAGTTCAGGGCAGTGTGTTACTGGGGCAATAGATGAAGGAATATCAGAATACGTTACAGGCGGTGCATTTTTGCCAGTGCGACATTGGGAAGGGTCCACCATGCAGAAGTAGCAATTTGTTGAGTGAATTCTTGGGATAGCAAAATTATGGCTCTCTTCTCTCCCCTGTACCAACCTATAAGCAAACAAAATAAAATTTGGATTGAGAATTTGATTTTGGCCTATTTCACGCTAATGACTAGTGAGATTTACAATATTAACACAGTCTGCTATTTAAGAGAGTAGCATTTATCCACTTACCTTCAAGAGTTTTCTTGCAGGGCTCACATGTGAAATGAGGAGCCCATGGTTTGTCTTAGTCAACAACAGGCATGCCGAAGTATGCTTTGTAGGCCTCACACATCTTAGCCAATGCTTCCACAGAGTACTTTTTCGCTCTGGTCTTTATAATGTGTCTGCTGGATGTATGCAACCTCTTGATGCCATCTAAGTTGCTGTGTACTGTAAGGAAAAAGGATGTCTCTGCAAACGTGATAAAAATGGTGTTTATTCCATGCAGTATTAAAGTACAAGAGTGTACTGAGGATTCAGCAGGGCAAGATTGATCACCCGGTACCAGAGTAATGGTGGGTTTACACGCTTCAATATCGTTGCGATATCGCAACTCAATGGCGCGGGAGCGCGCAATTAGTGCACGTTTCTCCCGCATCGCATTGGGTGTTTACATGCTGCGATATCGGAATACAACGTCCGTGCGATGTCTACGCCCCCCAACCCAGGAACGATCCTTTAACATGGGAGTGAATGGGTGACGTTTCAAATCGCATCGTAGTTGTGCGTTTACACAGCACGATCCGACTCCAATCTCCCTTCAATATCGGGGCATTGAATAGCACGCTCATTCAATCCATGATATCGCATTGACATCGTTCCTGCATCGTATTGGACGTTCACACCATACAACGCAGGAACGATCTCGGGTCCAACGATCGAATCACGTGACTTTTCATTGAAATCGTACTACGATATCGCAACGTGTAAACCCGCCATAACACACAATATATACATTTACATTCCTAAGCTCCTCCTGTAATGGGTGTGAATACTGTCGTTATCAGAATCTGAGTAGATATTGAATTCACACCTGTCTGTCTAGGTCAATTCCCCTTTGTCTGTGATGGCCATTGCCCACTTACTATGCAATCCCAATCAATTAGATCCTGTCTTCCCATCTCTCAGGAAGGGCTATAGTGGCCCTTTATAACTGTAGTTATACAGCTACCTACAATTCTGTACAGTCCCAGACAATTCTAGAAACTTCTCGATAGTTCTCACAATTCCAGAAGCTTCTTAAGTATCTTGAAATGTTGAGAATGTCCTTAAAAATAGATCAATTTCAAAATACCATTGTGCTGACCACAATAGCAAAGTTTACAGGGAATAACTTGTGGTGCGGACAAAAGCACCAGACATGTCTCCCAACGTTTGCGCTTTACAGCATACCTTTCTATGTCATCCTTCTGCATTTTTGTATTGTATGTGTTGGGTCATTTGATCTCATTCACCCCTGTGCACTGTCTTCCTTGTTGTGTGCTGTAGTTTGGGATGTGGTGTTGTGTTTCTCGGGCTGTGTTCGCTATGTGGTGTCTCCCCTGTGTGCTGTGTCTGTTCACCCTATGTGATGTCTTGTAAGCTTTTCTGACTATAATTGGAGGGGTACACATAAAAAAGGTCCCTGTTTAATATCGTGCTTCACCATATAACTCTTTACCTTACTAAATATCTCAAAAACTCCCGTGAAGGGTTCTATTGATATTTAAAAGTGAATCTGCACACCAGTTTTTTTAAATTGGCAAAAATGTATAACTTTATTGTTTTAAAATATTAATTCATAAAATTACAATACAATATAATGGCATATTAATGGTCTCACAGTCCCCTCGTACAGGGTAGGCATTCATATACATAGGGGGTACACTCTTATTGAGTTCTTATAAACACCATATGTAACTTCATATAACACTATCACTTTGATATTTGCACAAAGATCTCTCTCAAACTCCTAATAATGATTTTTTCTTTGTATGCTATCCAGACCAGCTGCCATAGCCACATTCCTAGGTGGCCCATGAAGAGTCTGTAGTGAAACTGAACCAATTAGGCCAATTCCTCCATGACCATCCTAGCTCGGGACCTCAAGAAGGGCAGCGTCTTGCTTGCCTTTAAAGAGTGTGTGTCGTTGGTCCATAGTTTGTGTAGTTTTTGTTTTGTTAACAAGTCATGGACCCTGTTAAGCAATCTATTTTTAAAGTACTAATGTGTTGTAAAGCATGGACCCTTGATAAGTGAAGTTTTACATTTTTGTATCTGTTTTCTATTTGTGGCCCTGTAACCGGGTTTGAGCCCATCCAAAATTTGATAAGGGATGTTAATATACCACAAGTACATCTTTTTAAAAGTGCTTTATTGTGTTAAACATTTGGGCAGACTAAAAAGTTTGGACCATAAAAACAGACCCATGGCACACATGTTATGGCATTCTCAAAGTACCTGTGTTTTAAGAAAGAAATAATATAACAAGGGAACATTACAGTCACCAACCGGGACAATCAAAATAAATAAAAAAAAAACACAAAAAAAACATTGCCATATGGCTGAATATCACCGCCAGAGATATATGTCCCTAGTGGTAACCAGACCCACTCTGATGGTGAGATTGGGTCCTGGGATGGGAGGGCCCTGCCTCCTCCTTCTCCTCCCCACTCGTTGTGGATTTCGACGATGGCGTATGTATGGACTTCGTCTAACCCTTTCTCTATCACGACTGTGTGACGCCCTATATCTGCCCTCCCTTGGGTAGGGGGACCCTGCAGTCTGTTGGGAAAGAAGAGGAGGCAGGTCCCATGAGCGCAGGGTCCCATGAGCGCAGGGTCCATCCTCAGCTGCATCAAGGGCATGGTTTATCACCCTCTCCACAGCCAAGCGCGTGTCCCTGTCCAGCCTAGCCAGGCGCTCACTGACAAAATGGCCAATGGCAGTGCTGGGTTGGTTCTCCAGATGGGTGAGAACCCTTGAGGCCCAAGTGCCCAGCTCTGTTGGCCTTTGAGCTGGGGGGACTGTCCTGCGCCGGGCACAGTGGGGGCCGTGTTTGGCTCGACACTAGTGCCAGCTGGCAACACATCCTTAGCGCTGTTGAGGGTTGACTGTCCTCAATGGGTGCCTCCGCCTGGCTCTCTTCAGGGTCATGAGTGTCCTGGAAAGTGACAATACAACATGTCTCAGAACTAACATACCTCACCCACAAATTTTAAAAATAACATCATTATGTCTACTAAAACATTTTTCAAGCCTTCCAAAACATGAGTGTCATGCTGTAGCTCACACTATTTGAAATGTGGTTGCCGACACAATTTTCACTGTCCTCACATTAAACTACTGTGTAGTGACCCATATGTGTTGGTAGAAAGTTGCCAAATGATAATGCAAAACCCCTTGGTCCCAACAGTACTACCAATTGTGTAGTTTCTGATGGTCCACATAAAGTTGGTTTGTTATATGCTACACAACAACACCACTCATGAATCCCAACATTGTTGTGGGTTTAAGCTAGGGAAAATTGACACGTACCTCTTGTGGCGAAGTCGTGGCTTGGGGAGTGGCTGAGGAGAGTTGGGCACACCGCCTGCTGGACAGTGTTCGCAAAGGTCCAGGTGAAAAGGAGGAGGTCATAGTATAGTACCACAGCTGTGGTGGTGTGACCTCTGTGCCCATCCCAGACCGTCGGTCCAACATTTTGTTATTCACTTCCTTGAACACTGTCCGCAGGATTTTAATTTTTGTTTTTACAAATTTGAGGTCCAGACCCAAATCAGGCAGCATACACTGAGTTAATGCCAGCAACTCTCCATAGGCCGCTCCCTTCACCGTCCGGTTTCGATAGTCTGGTGAAGTGGTCCGCCACAGACGCTCCTTCTCCTCGTAGAGCGCAATAAAGGCACGCATGAATTCATGTCCGTCCTTCATCTGCAACAGCAACAAACACTGTGTCACCTACACAGACAGATGTTTGTTCATGTTCAGCCAGCAGCAATGACACATTTCCTTGTTGCTGAAGGCCATAGCAAAGACAACTTGACTCCTCAACACTCGTATATTTAAGCATGGCCTCCAGCTACACGTGTCAAGAGGCGTAGGAGTCCAGGACCACTATATTCACTATGTACTCCAAGATGTAGGATGTTTCTTTTAACACTATAAAGCACACTATATAAAGGTCAGCTGCAAAAACACTGGCAAGCCACAATTGCATAAAGAAAGATTTGTCTGGGTTCAGATTGTGGACCACAGTGCTGCAGACACAATCTGAGATGCTCATAAACTTGGCAAGCCTGGGGGGCATGTACATCCAAATGAATGCTCACTGTGGCTTGGCACATTTCTTAAAAGTGCACCACATTGTGTATTGTTTTTGCTTTTGCAGCACATGTATGAGGCACTTTATGAAACCATGTAAAAATTAAATGTCCTAACATAGACACACGCATGTTTTGCAAGGGAATGAGCACATGATGTCAATCTGCCCCCAAGGCAACAGGCTAAAGATTGCGCAGAATAAAAAACACACACAACCTACCGTAATACTGGCCAGACACTGAAGAGGGGTCACAGTGCAGAGGGATCAGTCGCCTGTGTCTATTGTGCACTTTGCAACACAGTGAATCATAGCAGCAGGTGTTTAATAACCATCAACAATCAGAACGCAGGTGAGTCAGAAGCCTCATCAGTGTGTGACGCCATCGAGAAGGTGATTGTGCAAATGGGTGAGGTGCGCCATCATTGCTGTGTGAAATAGAAATCACTGCACGTATGGGATTATGCTTAAAGTGAGAGTATATTAGAGTGTCCGTAGAACGCGACAAAAATGACGTTTCGGCCAATCGGTTTACACATGTGAACCTGTTGGGGAATGAATGATGGTTATGGTCGGTAGAAGAGTGGTAACAGAATCTATAGATAAGGTACTGACTATGGAGCGTGTATTGGATCATAGTACTGTTGGGGAGGTTTGTTGGGTCCAATAGACACAGTGAATGGCTGTGAGTGGATGTTAATTTAGTATAATCATCCCCAGGTGAAGTACTAGGGTATACTAGAAAGGATGTTATGTGCCAGTAACCTAATGGTGTTAAACCCCAATGTGATAATTGTCATAAATGAAAACATTATTACCCTTTAGGGATATGATTGTAGAGCAGATCTAGGATATCCAATTCAAATAGGTGCAATTGTAAATAGTCACTTAACTGTTCTGTGTCACACCTGGAGCCGGCGCTCACGAGGGGCTGAAAATTGATTAACAAAATATATAGAGTGGTACTTATCTTAGGCAGGTCCCAGTTGTGTCCCTTACATTGGTGGCACAGTGGAAGGTGTTTCCACCTTGGTTTCCATAGAAGAGTGACAGCTTAGAGCTGATCGGCGCTCTTTTTCAGCGCTGGGCCGGTCATGTGACCGGAAGTCACATTGCATCACTTGCGCATGCGCAGTAGGGTCGGAACCTCCGTTCAATGCGGTAGAGGACTTTGTTTAACCGTTCCCATGGTGATCGCGCATGCCCAGATGCGCTCACCATGCTAAATTGGAGTGGTTCTTTCTATGAGGAGATGATTACAACTGTGAAGGCGCTGGGAGCGGGTTATAAGCGTAATCAGTGTATAAACACTGAAAAGATAAAGGGAAGTAGGGAGGAGAGGTGCCTGGTATATGGGATAGTTGGTTACTGGGAGCCTGCAAGAACTTTGTAGTAGACTGAGCATATTGAGGCCAATGATTGTGGTACTATGTTGTGGGCTCCTGCTGTTAAAGATTGTGTTAAGCTAAATGCTCAGTAGTTACTATCTAAAAAGGGGATGGGTACTGTGTCTGGTATTGTAATGTCATGTGTGGTACAGATCAATGGATAGCAAAGACTGGAACAAGGAAATGCATTTGGAGATATGATAACATAAGTCAAAATAAAGCAAGTAGGAGTCCAAACCACAAAGAATAAGACGAATCAGGAAAAAGGGAAATGAAACTTAACATATGGCCATGTAACTCTAATTTGTCAATCATAATCTTACCCAGGAGATGCCCAGACATGGCATGACAGAATTTTTTTACAAGTTAGGTGACCTAGGAAAAAGTTACATTAGTTAAGCCAATCAATTTCACGGTTTAGGCCCCTGGGTGTCAGTGTCTAGTGTGTATATCCAGTACGATTCTCGCTGTTTCAGTAGCTGAATGTGATTCCCACCTCGTCTAGGTCTATGAACTTTTTCTAGTTCCTGAAACCTAAGTTGTGATACATTGTGTCTTGCTTCTTTGAAATGAGATTGTAAAGGTAACCAGGTTTTTTCACACCTGATTGTGGATTTGTGACTAGATATTCTGTCACGGATGGCTTGTGTGGTTTCGCCAACATATAGTAATCTACAAGGGCATTTAATCACATATACCACTAAATTGGTTTCACAGGTGAAGAAACCCTTAATAGGGTATGATTTACCTGAACGAGGGTGGACGACCTCATTGCCCTTGATGACAGAGCATGACATACAGCTCAGACAAGGGAATGTTCCCAAACGTTTTTGTCCTGTTAGTGTTTGTTGATTTGGGTTTAGATGATCCTAAATCAGCTCTAAATATCTTGTACCGTATATTTGACGGTCTTCTCATGCACATGATTGGTGATGTTTTAAATACGTCAATGTTGGGATATGATTTAGTAAGTATTGGCCAATGATGTCGGATCAGGTTATGGACTCTAGGTATGGACGTATGGTGATAATGTACAAATGGGAGTCTGGCTGGTTTGTTAATTTTTACAGGTGGGCAATTGGTTTCAGTTTTGGCTTTTTGTAATTCACTACTTAGTAGATTTTCTGGGTAGTAGCGGTTACTGAATTTATTAGCCATCTCGTTTAATGTAGTGTCTCTGATTACGGGGTTTGATACTATTCTTGGGACCCTTTTAAATTGTGATCTTGGTAAACTGTTTTGGTTGATTTTGGATGACAACTCTCATACGATAGTAGGCTAGTGCAGTCAGTCGGTTTGGTATAGATATCAGTGGTACGGAATCCATGGTGATCTTTTAATACTTTGGTGTCAACGAAGGTGATGGCATTGTTGTCGTGGGATAATGTGAATTGGAGTTCTGATCTGACCTGATCCATGGTGTTATAGAAGTCAAGTAGGCTTTGTGTTTCGCCCTGCCATATGCAAAATATGTCGTCTATGTATCTGACCCAAACAAGTGCATTTTCTTGGAATATGGGATTGGGATAGACATATTTCTGTTCAAAACGATCCATGTATAGATTAGCGTAGGCTGGTGCTACATTAGATCCCATTGCGGTACCACGGGTTTGGATAAAGAACTTATCCTCAAATAGAAAGAAGTTCTCACGTAATACTATATCCAGTAGATCGATACAGAGTACCTAGGTCTTAGTGTCAACCATGGCTTCTTGTAGGGTTAGTAAGACTGCCTCAATGCCTTTATTGTGATCTATTGAAGTATATAAACTATTGACATCCCATGTGCTTAAAATGCAAGTGTTAGGAATGGTACCGATGCCTTTCAATTTTTGTAGAAAGGCACCTGTGTCAAGAATAAAGGATTTTGTTTTATGGGTATATGGGGTCAGTAGTTTTCCCAAGAAGATTGATAACGGATTAAAGTGATCCTAACACCACATCCCCTTCTTACCTATCCCTGCAGTTTGGTATCCTGATGCCATCCATCCCTGGTTCTCCACACACCGTGCTGGCGATCTTTATAAATCACTATTTTATTATATCATTACTGCTGCTTTCTAGTATCGAGGAAGCCGTAACAGGCGGGGCTGTGTGCCACTCTCCCCCGCCTTGATGGTAATTATGCACGCCCCCATGGGCGTGGTAAACATCCGAGAGGCTGCTCGCTTCGTAGTTGGCGGCGGTGAAGCCGGTATGACGCAATAAGCGTCATATCCGGTTTCACATACGTCAGTACACTCATTTGGGTGTACTGCTGACTACGCGCAGCTATTGCGCATGCGCGGGGTTCACGGCAGCTTATTAGAG
Source organism: Allobates femoralis (assembly GCA_033576535.1). Classification (NCBI taxonomy): domain Eukaryota; kingdom Metazoa; phylum Chordata; class Amphibia; order Anura; family Aromobatidae; genus Allobates; species Allobates femoralis. Next base: position 872,855,563 of record JARQOC010000003.1, on the reverse strand, counting down.
ATAATAGATATATTTATATTTTCAATAGGCTTTGGGAAGGCTGGTCCCTTTTCACTGGCACCGTTACCTTCACAACTTCGAGTGCTAGCCATTATTACCTACATCATTGGCTGTGTGACTCTTAACAATCATCGATGCACCTGCGTCGTGTGTGTTCCCTGCACACACTCAGAAAGTATGTATGGCCCCAAAGTCAGAATTCTGTTGCGCCATCTAGCATGAAGTTCTGTTATCATGTGTTAATGAGCTGAGGCGTGGTTCCTACAGAGCGGTATTGAGCAGCTTTTGGTTACGCACATGCGTTCACAGACGCAGCACATTGTGATCTTAGCTAATGTAATGACACAAGTTTCTGTGTCCTGTTCACAGTGCAAAGAGCCAGCAACTCCATGACTGCTCAACTTTTGTATAAGATATGGAGTTTCGGGCTCCATGACTGCACTTAGCATCCTCATGACCCACAGGTGGTCTGAGGTTGAGATGGTGTCCACCCACTTAGAAGTGGGACAGGGAGGAAAACGAGGACAGGGATGTCAGCGCAGGACTCATCAGACCTGAGGGCATCGTGATGAGCAAGCAGACATTAGCCAATGTATGTACTAAGACCTCCAGAAAATAAAAACTAAGAATGAGTTTTTTGAAAAAACTTAAGCTTTTACATTTTGTTCTCATTTTTTGCTTGTCAGCATATGTACGATATTGGTAGTAGCTGTGTGCTGCAGAGACATTTGTTTTCTTGGCATTTGACCCAGTGTCACTGCTAGCACCAGTTCACATTGTGTCTTGAGTGCTGTGCAGTTTTTTTTGCTATATATATATATATATATATAAAATCTATCAGAGCTATGGTATATGTTGGTGCATTACAGCACATGAATAGCAGCACTATAGTATATGGCGGTACATTACATTACATGTATAGCAGCGCTATGGATTATGTCGGTACATTACATTACATGTATAGCAGCGCTATGGTATATGGCGGTACCATTACAGGATGTGAGGATACTCACCTGTCCGCCGGCTCGCTCCACCTCCGTCTTGTAGCTCCCAGGACACGACCTGTCATTGCCTGAGAAACCGATCAGCTGATGGGTTTCCCAGGCAACTAAAGGTCCCCAGCTTTATAGAAGACGGAGGTGGAGCGACACGGCGGAAGTAATTTTTTAAAATTTACTTTTATTATCACCGTGGGGGTCCGCGAGGGGCCGAGGGGAACGGGGGGCAGAGGGAGGGGTGCCGCGAGGAGCAGAAGAGGCAGGAGAGGGGGGGCTGTGAGGAGAGCCACCGCTGCGGCGACCGTGTATCCCGGCAACAGCGGTCGCCGGGCTGCAAGTGGGCGCAAAATTCGAACTTTGAATTGTCGCGCCTATTTGCATAGTCGCTGGAGGCGGGCACCAATGAGCAGCCTCTGTCTGTCGCGCGATTTCGGTGACAAGCAGACAACATTAGACAATTATATAGTAGACTAGGTGGTAAGGGTGTAAAAAGAGGGGAGGGGGAAAGAGAAAGAGAAGAAAAAGTAAAGAGAGTAGGGTTCCAAAAATGCTCCTCACTGTGCCTCATCGGCACCACAAACTGCAGCCAGGACCAATCGTACTGGGCTCTGCCCAATCGAACAATATGCGCATATAGTAGATATGGAGCCCTTGGGTTCTTTTCCTCGACACCCCTGACTTTGGTAATATGTTTGCGGCGCATATTGTTCGATTGGGCAGAGCCCAGTACGATTGGTCCTGGCTGCAGTTTGTGGTACCGATGAGGCACAGTGAGGAGCATTTTTGGAACCCTACTCTCTTTACTTTCTTTCTTCTCTCTTTCTCTTTCCCCTCCCCTCTTTTACACCCTTACCACCTAGTTAGAGGACAACTACTTAATACTAGTTATCTTGGCATATGTTTGGATGCTTTACCCTACGGTTTGGTTTATCCACAATTATAGGATTTGTTACCTTACTATATTTACAGAGTTTAAACATCAAACAGACTATTGATTAGCTTGCTTTAATTTTCAGAATTTTCATTTAGCTCTTGTTTTAGAACATTCTCGATATGGAGATATTTTCACTCAATATATGGTAGTTCCACCAGGACTCTAAAGTGATAATTGTTTCAACTGGTCCAGCAGAGAACTTAATCGGACTTTCTGTAGAAGACAGATTATATATTGTCTTAAGATTCTGATGTTTTTTTTTTTTATATATATATAATATATGACAACTTGAGTTCATTCTGATATACCTCATCGGCTCGGGATATATTTGTACACAATATTGAGAACCCTGTTAGTAGGGTACCTGTTTATTCCTTTTCTTTCAATAAACAAAGATTGAACATAAAAACTAAATGTGGAGCCAAATAGGTGTGGTGTAATGGCTGGAGCCAATTGGCACTGATGTGGCTAGTGGAGATAGTTGCCGAGAGGTCATATACCTTGAAGTGGTAGAATCTGTAGTGTGGTCTGATTGTGATGCGTCGCCTTGAGATTGTGGTAGAAATGTGGACACGGAATGTGTTCTGTGGCAGCAATTTTGTTGGCAAATAGCCAATCTAATAGCTTTAGAGCGAGGTGACTCCTGAGAAAGACGTCTACGTTCATATGCATTGTCTTTGTCCAGACAATGGCGTTTTTGTTCAGGAGTCTCATTAGCACGGCGTTGTTGACATAGTGCCCGAGCCTTTTTTTTTTTTTCATCTTGATTTTGTATTTTTTATGAGAGGAGCCATGTTGGCACTACTGCGGGAGTCCAGGAGCAAAGAAATATACAGGCAGGTATGTGAGCCTGTTTGGGAAAGTGAGGAAGCTTTCTTGTGTGTAAAACCTCCACTGCAGTAAGTGGCACTGCTGTTAAGGGTACTTCACACACTGCAAAATTGCTAGCGATGTCGCTGAAACTCACGGGTTTTGTGACGTAACGCGACCTCTCCAGGATGTTGCAGTGTGTGACACGCAACAGCGACCTGGCCCCTGCTGTGAGGTCTCTGATTGCTACAAATTATTCAGGACCCCTTGGTCTCCTGCTGGTCAGCACGCATCGCTGCGTGTGACAGAGAGCAACGATCAGCAACCTCCCAGGCTGGGCTAAGCGGGATGACGCTGGTAACCAGGCGGGTAACTAAGCAGCGCGCTCTGCTTAGTTACCCGCCTAGTTACCAGCGTCCTCCCGCTTAGCGCAGCCTGTAAGCACGATGATGCTGGTAACCAGGGTAAACAACGGGTAACTAAGTAGAGCGCGCTAGTTAGTTACTTGCCTGTTTACCCTGGTTACCAGTGATCTCGCAACTGACTGGTCGCTGGTGAGTTTGCCTATTTGACAGCACACCAGCGACTGCATAGAAACTTTCCAGTGATTCCTACCAGATCGGATCGCTGTAAAGTCTCTGCGGAAGGAATCTAAGGGCCCCTTTACACGCTATGAATGTTAGTTGGACATGGTGTTGTTATTTAGATTAGTAAGAAAGAGGGGTATATGTAGGGCTGGCAGAATTTGCTGCTGTCTGAGATAATAAAAAGAAAATATATATTGCCATGGTACTGGCTTTCTTTGTGCCGTAATGGTGATGAGGCCAAAATGTTTTATTAACTTTTTTTTGTTTTGAGTTTAGTTAAATTGGCAAATCCTTAGTGGTATGAACTGAAGTATGTACATACCAATAGTAGAGAGTATTTGTGTATATCACATAGTAGAGACAATTGTATACAGCATAGGACTGAGGAGAATTTGCTGCTGCCGGATGTGTAATAAAAAGCATGTATATATTGCCGTAGTACTGGGTTTCTTTGTGGAGTAATGGTGATGAGGCCAAAATGTTATAGTTTTTTTTTTTTTTGAGTACACTTAAAATGACAAATCCTTAATCAGTGCAACAGTAGTATGTACTTACCAGTAGAAGATAGTATTTTTGTGCCTCAGATAGTAGACAGAATTGATACAAAGTATGGCAGTGTGAAAAAGTTTGTGCTCCGTGAGGTAATCCAAAATCCCAAGTGGGCATGCGCGAATACACTGTGCACTTATGGCTGTTTTTGGGAGTTGGTAGTAACGACGTGGTTGTTACTGCGCATGGCCGGCAATAGCAGTGACGTGAATGTCTGGAAGCTTCGTCATTGTGCAGTAACGACGCTGCTGTTACAGCGCATGCGCGGCAACAGTGGTGACGTCTGTGTCATTTGTGCAGGTGCAGTTTGTGTCTGCAAGGTCACGAACTGTGCCTGTGCGACTGACACTAGAGCACTGCATTATGGGATTACTTTACAGCGGCCAGAAGACGTAAATGACAATTATGTATGTAGATAAGTAAGGGATTTTACATCAACAAAATTAGTTATACTGTAACTTTATCTCTACTGTATCCCTTATTACTTTTAACATTGTGTACTAGTTATGTACACGAAAATGATGCTCTTAGGCTACATTCACACGGTGAGGTTATTAGGTTTTTTGAGGATCAGCAAGGTCAGAGAGACAACATGCATAAGTAGGGCGATCAACGCTGTTTCAAAAATATGCATGTTTTATTATAGAACGAAAACCACACAAAGCACAATACTGTGAATAAAACCAAATACAGCTATGTGTGGGGGCAGATACACTGCAAAATGATCAGACTTGTAAAGATTTGATTGCAAGAGTCATAGAGTATTGAATTTATTTCAACCTTTTTCAGGAAGAATCATTTGAACACACCAGCGCTCAAAGTCAGGAAGGTTGGGTCCAGCTGTGAGTAGAGCCGAGATTCTAATTTACTCCGGAAAGTTGGGTCCAGCTGTGAGTAGAGCCGAGATTCTAATTTACTCAGGAAGGTTGGGTCCAGCTGTGATGGTGGGTTTACACGTCCCGATATCGGGGCGGTATCGTAGGCAACGGCGCGGGAGCGCGCATTTTTTGAGCGCTTTTCCGATATCGCATCGGCGATTTACACGCTGCGATATCGGGAAACAACGTCCCTCCGATGTGTACGCCCACCAACCCAGTAACGACCATTTAACATGGGAGTTAATGGGTGAGGTGCGAGTACACATCGTAGTTGGGCTGTTACACGCTACGATGCTGCTACAACGGCCATGCGATATGGGCAGTTGAATAGCCCGCTCATTCAACCCCGATATCGTTTTGGCATCGTTCCAGCATCGCGTTGTACGTTCAAAACCGTACAACGCATGCGAACGATATCGGCTACACCCAACTCGCGAACCACGTGACTTTTTATCGGAGTTCGACGCCGATATCGCGGCGTGTAAACCCGCCATCAGTAGAGCCGAGATTCTAATTTACTCAGGAAGGTTGGGTCCAGCTGTGAGTAGAGCCGAGATTCTAATTGTTCCAAATGAGTAAGGGATTTTACATCAAACAAAATGAGTTATACTGTAAGTATATCCCTAGTGTATCCCTTATTATCAGTGTCTACATTGTGTAGTAGTGGACACGAAAAATGGTGCTGTTAGGCTACGTTCACATGGTGAGGATTTTAATGCATTTATCATGGATACGTTTTCTTGAGCACATTCTACAATGAAGTCAATGGAAGAAGAGGATCAGGAAAAACGCCAATGAATTGACATGCTCACACTTGTGCCGCCAGACTGTCCCATCTTTTACCTTTTATTGACCATTTTTAATATTTTGCACTGCACTTCTGTAAAAATTTCTTTTTTTTTTCTCACCCCTAAATCCCTTGATTGGTAAACTTGGTAAGAAGAGGGTCAGCCGCCGAGGTTTGGGGGCACCAGAAAAATTAGGGTGTCAAATCCTCCAATGGTAGGTATGCAAACTAGAGTAAAGGGTTAGTAGGAAAAAGTTCCTCCCCTCCCTCCTTTGCGTCGCACAGTTTTGATTGGGTTTTTTATGTCTAAATGTAGTGTGTTGTTCGTGGGTTACATTTCCATTAATAATTGAAGCTGATTATCACATTGTTGTGGGCTTTTAGATAAACGTGTGTCCCGTCTACAGCTACAATGCAGTTTGGGAAGTATCATCGGCGCTGAAATCCATTTGCAACGTCGTACCATGATTTATCGTTGGGTTCATGAAGGACCATCGCCTTAAATTGTTCCCTCTGTTCGGCGTACATTTGTCTCTAAAACATTCCAACGGTCCATGGGATGTATGTATTGTACAAATTAAGCAGGCCTCAGAGCCCATGTCCAACTGAAGGGCTTTAGTCCAGATTTGGAGAAATAAAGCAGGGCGTGTGGCCTATACAATATTGTGGGTTGTACTAAGAGCATAGTACATGCAAAGCCCACTATGCAGGCATAGGCTTGTTGCCTCCAAAAATTAGCCCAAGGGGCGGGATCAAAATTTTTATAATTAATGCAAGGCGCTTGTGCCATACAATATATTTGCTTGCAGTTGGAGAAATGCCCACTATGCAGGCATAGGCTTGTTGCCTTGAAAAATTCAGCCAAGAGAATGTATTGTATTGTCTGACAAAAAACAACGTTCAAAAATCATCACAAGTTGATGCAGTAGTAAAGTAACATGACTGAAACTCATTGTGTAGTTTTGTTCTCATGCAGCAAGTGTAGCAGGAACATGAGTTATCAAAGATTCTTAGCGGAGGCATATTGTTTATCCTTCGTGTCAGAAAAGGACATAATGTTTAAACCGCAGTCAGCCAAAGATATCAAATTTGATTATGTCCCTCTAGGTTTGGGTACTGTCGTCTGGAGGGCTTAAGAACTGTGATGATATCCAGTCCTTGTTGAACTTAATGAGAGTCAGCCTGTCGGCATTTTCTGTAGTAAGCCGTGACCTTCTATTAGTGACAATTCCCCCAGCGGCACTGAAAACACGCTCTGATGTCACACTAGCAGCTGGGCAGGCCAGCAACTCCAAGGCATACAAAGAGAGCTCAGTCCAAGTGTGAAGCTTGGAAACCCAGTAATTAAAGGGTACAGAGGGGTCAGTTAAGAAGCTGGTAGTGTCACAGACATATTAGTTCACCATGTTTGACAATGTTTGTCTGCTACTCAAGGTGACCGTAGGCACAATCCGTTGCAAATTGGAAGTTCTGTTGAACATAGCCCAGTTGGTGGACAACTTACCACCACCTCTTCTTGAATTTGTGGCCGTTTGTGTCCCAACCAAAGGCTGCGGTGGCAAAGAGCTGCTTCTTCGGGGTAGAGCGGAGTCAGAGGGTGAAATTGACATCAAATTGTCAACAACAACCCTCTTGAAATAATCCATCGTTAAGCCCCTTGGTGACTGCAACAGCAGCGATGAAAACTTGTCTTTGTAGCGTGGGTCAAGGAATGTTGACAACCAGTAGAGGTAGCTGTCATAGATGTTAATGACGCTTGGATCTTGGGACAGACATTGAGACATGAAGTCAGACGTGTGCTAGGCTGCAAAGACTCATCTCTTCTGTTTCACCTGACTGATGAACACTACGCATCATGGTCTCAAAATCGGTCTCCGCCTCCTCCTCCTCTTCAGCCCACACATGCTGTAACGACAAAGCTGGGGTTGGGAGTACCATCAGGGTTCACATCAGTACCATGGAGAAATAAATCGTCTTCATCTTCATCACCCTCATCACAGTCTTCTTCCGTAGCCAATGTTGCCGGCTGAAATTGGCTTTGCTGGCTCTGATCGTGGATGTTCAAATCTGGCTCCATAGCCATCCGCTGTGACCTCAATGATTCTGTTTTAAGATTCAGGAGTGATTCTTTAAGCAAACAGAGCATGGGGATGGTGAGACTAATAATGGACTGATCACCGCTGACAAGTTTTGTGCAGTAATCGAAGTTCTCTAGAACCTCGCAAAGGTCAGCGATCCACACCCACTCCATAGTACCAATGTGTCTTGTATTACTTCCGGGGTGACGGGCATGTTGCAGCTGATATTCCGCTATTGCCCTCTGCTGCTCATTGAATCGTGTCAACATATGGAATGTAGAGTTCCATCGTGTGGGCATGTCGCAAATTAACCTGTGTTTGGGCAAATTAAATTGCTGTTGAAGGGCAGATAGACTTCCAAGTGCCGTGGATGAATGTCGGAAATGTGCACCTCTAGTAGATCAGATAAGTCAGGGTAATTTTTCATGAATTTCTGAACTACTAGGTTCAGCACGTGAGCCATGCAAGGCACGTGTACAAGGTTACCGAGCTTTATTGCCGCAACAAGGTTTCGTCCGTTATCGCTGACAACAAGACCTGTTTGTAGTTGCAGTGGGGCCAGCCACTCATCTGTCTGTTGCTTAACACCTTTCCACAGCTCGGTTGCAGTGTGAGGTGTGTCACCTAGACAGATCAGCTTAAGAAGAGCCTGTTGTCGCCTTGCTGATGCGCTACTGCAAAGCTCCCAACTTGGACGTGATGTTGCGGGCAAGTCAGCAGTGGTCAAGGAAGTAGAAGACGCAGATTGTGTTGTTCAAGTATATGAGGACGCGGACACCCGGTATGATGTTGTGCCCGCTATTCGTGGAGTTGGTAGGATCTCCGATATTCCACTTTTAGAATTTGGGACAGTCTCGACCAGGTTGATCCAGTGAGCCGTTAGTGATATGTATCTGCTCTGTCCACAACTACTTGTCCACGTGTCAGTTGTCAGGTGGACTTTTCCGGTTACAGCATTTGTTAGTGCACGCTTTAAGTTGTTAACCACGTGCTGGTGTAAGGTGGGTACGGCAGTACGTGAGAAAAAGTAGCGACAGGGTACAGAATATCGTGGTGCTGGCACAGCCAACAGCTCCCGAAAAGCCTCAGTAGCCACAAGCCTAAACGGCAACATTTCAACAGCTAACAGCTTAGAAATTTGCGCAGTCACTTTTTGAGAAAAAGTCTGTGTTGATTGGTGCTTCCGCTGCCTCTCATACAGCTGTGGAACAGACAACTGGACATTTGGGGCAGACTCACAAGTCTCTTGACTACTGTCATATCTCTGGTCTAATGCAGCTTGTGAGGAGTACGTATGAGTAGGAGCTGCTGCATGAACAGTAGATGGTGAAGGACGGATCAGAAGGCCCTGACGTCGAACCCTGATGGGCCAACCACTGACTTGGGTGCTTATCAGACATGTGCTTACGCATACTGCTGGTGCTCAAGTTTGCTTTTCCCTGGCCTCTGCTTAGCCTGGCATAGCAGATGTTACAGATAACGACATTTGCTACTGATGTGCTATCCTTAAAAAATTGCCAGACAATGGCTTTTCGTCCTTTATGTTGTGTTGGAGGCACAGGAGGTTAACTCTGTCCAACACCAACTGTAGACACAGTTTGAGGAAACTGTTGTTAAAGTTTGGGCAACAGTTGGTACAGTTTGTGCAACAGTTGACACAATTTGGGCTACTGTTGTCACAGGTTGAATTCTGGATAAAGAAGTAAGCCTGGGTGCTTTTGGTGGTGGTACATAGTCACTTTCCTCCTCTATACTGCTCGGTTGGCTATGCATGTCAAGAGTCCAGGTTGGATCAGTGGTCTCATCATCCACCCCTTCCTCCTCAAAGTCTTCTGGATAACGTGACTGTTCAGGCTGGCCAGATGAGATGTGTGTCTCATCATCATCATCCTCCACCTCCTGAGATGGTGTATGCCTTTGTTGAAAGTGACTTTCTTCAGTACGAGGTGAATCCAAACTTTGTCCATTAATAGAACGTACGTCTTGTTCAAGTATCTGGTCGGGCAGTGACAAAGAAAGGTCAGGTTGTATGAATGGCTGATAAGAAGCAAATAAATCATCCGAGTTTCCAAGGTCGCGGTCCAAATTTTCCTCTGTCTGCCGAATGCTTGAGGAAATAGCGCGGGGTCATCTAATCCACAAACACTTCCTGTCTGTAGCGACACTTGAATATGGTGTCAAGGATGATTGTGTGCTGCATGAACCAGTGGTTGAGGTCTTGTCAGCCATCCAAGATGTTATTTGGTCTTGCTCTTCCGGCCTCAAGACACGTTTAGGTTGAGTATTGGAAAATTTAGACAGCAGAAAGGTGGATCGATCAATCCTCGTCTGTCTACCTGTACCAGTGCCTTCTTGTGCACGACTGCTACGGCCACGACCTCGTCCCTGTCCCTTTGCAAACTCTTTTTTGGGCATTTGTTGTTTTTGGGACATTGTTGACAAATGGAGATGTTCACGTACAGAATCAGATGACGAATTATCAGTTAAGAATTCCTACTAGGATGATAATGAAGGCTACAAATGCGTATTCGCAGGGCAGGAAGGTAATGTGCCTGCTATTAGCTTGTAGCGGATAAGCAACGCACTCTCCCTCCAAAAAATTAGTTATGTCGCAGAAGCAGTTAACAATAAGGATTTTGGTGCTGTCTGCGTCACGGCAGAGAGGTAAAGTGCGTGCTATCACTTCGCAGAGAAGCAACGCACTCTCCCTGCAAAAAATTAAATATTAGCTCAGCTAAGCCTATGATTTCAGCTCTTAGGAAGGCTGAGTGACTAAGCTAAGCTCTGAGGTTGGTGCTGTATGCACTGCAAGGCTGCTCCTGCCTGTCTCCCTGCCTTCAGTGCTGTACACAGCACTCCTCCGTCCTGGTAGCTCTCAGAAGAGCTGTTTGGGTTATATGTGAGGAATCTTGAGGTGATTTTCCTACACTCACGGACAATCCCTATCTCTGGTCTGCTCAAAGTCTCCCTACTCGCCCTGCACTAGCTCAGATCGTCACAGGATTGTGCCCAAAATGGTGGGGGCAAGCCTTATATACAGCCTTGCCTGTCATACATGACATAGGCATCACGATGGACAGCAGCCAATCATAGTAACATGCTAACATGCTTGTCCATCTCCACAGTTTTCTGACCTAACATGCTAGCCTGCTAACATGCTAGGCTGTCTCGGAACATTAACATATTCTGTATTCAGCGAGTCCCGAATACAGTATACAGGAGTCGTAGACTCGCTCATCCCTAGACTCGCTGCTGACAGTGAGTATCTGTGAACCGGTGCTAGAGTTTAAACGATTTGGGGACAATCCAGCTACATAGAAAGCGATGTGATAGCGAGTTTAGCGACTGAGAAACATACTGAATGCAAACTCTGACAAAACTAGGATTGCCATTGATTTGCATTGGACTCGTTACTGTGCGAGTAATCGCTTGGAAACTCGCAGAGTACCAACTCCTGCGAGTTTCTTACTACTCGCAAAGTAACGAGTCCTAACAAGTAGATTCGCCCATCACTAGTTGTTGTATATTTTAGAGGGAACTTTTGAAACTGGGGAGAGGTTACCTTTGTTAAATGTCTATCCAAAGCCACTGAATAGGTGGTGGGTTAATTTTAACTTTCTTCATGTAGTTTGAAATATGCATTTCTTGGCAAAATGTATGCGGGCGTCGTTTAGCTTCCAAGGGGCCATAGGTTCCTGCATGGAATTTTACCAGATAATAAGTGGGAGATCGATTTGTTCGGCAGTGGTGACCATAAATCATAAGGGTCTGTGAAATTTATGTCAAATATATATGATATGAGACCTATTGGTGTTTTGTCTGGGAAACGTAACATGCAGGGGGTTGGTTTGGTATTAGTGAGCGTTGTATTGCTAGAGTTGTGGATAGAATGTCATCAAATTCCTTCTCTTTAGGTTGGCAGTCTGTCCATAATAGTCTACTTGCTTTGGTGCTTAGTAATTGCATTTCAATGTTCTTATCATTACCCATCATCAATTGGGTTAGTTTCAGCTATCTGGCTATAGGTACGTCACATGGCATGACATTGAAACGATGTTGACAGCGATTTCGCAGGAGCGCGGTTGTTTTTGACATCGTCTCAACATTGCTTGTGAGATGTCACACGTACAGATACCGTGGCCGAAAAACAACTATCCAGCGATTCAGACATTGGCAGAACGACACAACCAGCGATGTTGGCGGTCGTTATCATGGCGTCACACAGCACAACCCCAAGCTCAATGTGGGAGTACTGTTTGACACAGGCTGGAAATAGGCGTGCCAGAGTGTGTTTTTACGCGCCCCTACCACTCCGATTGGTTGCCACAACAGCGCTACCATTGGTCATCGTTGTCTGACAAGTTGTCCACTTGATTAACGCTTTTGCCATTTCAACCATCTCGTCATTCAAGTGTGTTTTCGTTTGGTGATGCCTGTGCAAGCCACTGATGCATCCCCAAATTGTCACACATGAATGCTCGTGTGTGCACAGTTGCCAATACAATGATGGCTATGTGTACGTGTTGTTTTCAGGATGGTAAGCTACACACAACACTATGTACATACGTATATGCATATTAGGATGCATGTAGTAAGTATGTGTCTGCCTACATGCATGTATGTGTATAAGGATGGGTACATATATATTATTAGCGAAATTATTTGAAGTGTAAATGTATGTGTACAGATACCCATGTGTAAATATGGCGCCATTCATCTAGTGGTGCAGAGGTATCGTACTGTGTGGCCCAATGCTCAGCAGCGGAGCGGTTGGGTCGCTTTCAGACACTCTGCATCAATTGTATCAGTGTGAATGGTGCTTTAAGCGGGCCCAGTGTATGCATGGCAAATCGCCTCCCACACATAGCTGGTCGAGGTGGTTTATTAGCCTGCAGCTGGGCTTGCTTTACATTTGGGCTCTGACTGCATCCTGAGAGTGCATTTTGATTCTGCTTTTGGCATAGATGGTAAGTTTTTTTGATGCTGCTTTTTTCTAGTAGTTTTAGCACCCTCTTTGCCGAGTCACCCAGCTGGGTAGAGGGGGGAGCTGGTCTTCTTCGTCTTCCCCCTCACTGGGCCGAGGGTGCTGCATGGTGGGACCGGGATCAGGCTCCCCCCCGATATTGTGGGGGGCTCTTCCCAAACGGGTGCCTGGCTGGGCCCGGCACCTTGAGGGTCCTGACAAAAAACAAAATTAAATTTTCACAATCACAGACCATGTATGCTCTAGCAGCAAACATCCCATGGCCCACTTTTAGCATGCAATGTAAGCTAATTTAAACAAGGCCAGTACTGAGCCATTAACATATTGCTATGTCTTGCAACACACACTGCTTACTCTACTCACATAAGTAAGCACCATAGTCACGCATAGCTGTGGACACAAGCACACTAGGTGTGTTTTAAGTACGAAGAAAAAAGCCACACCATTCCCAAATGTGCACTGTGGAAAAGAACACTCGCTCATGATGTTTGATAAGTGACACACAACACAAGTGTCCATTGCGGAGTGTGAGGACCACAAAGCTCTTGAACATACCTCTTGTAGCGGAGCCGAGATTTGGAGAGTGGCGGAAGAAGTTTGTGCAATGTCCCTGCTGCACAGTGTAGTCGGAGGAATGCTGGTCCTGGATGAAATGGAGGAGGTTATAGTACACAAACGTGGCACATAAACCTCCCCCGTTCCACTCCGACCGCATGAGTTGTTAACTTCATTTAACTTCCTCTTGTACACTGTGCGCAGATTGGAGATCTTACTTTGCACAGACTTCAAATCCACACTCAGCCCCGGGTTGTGCTGCTAGCTGAGTGCGATGAGTTGGTCATACGCCACTCTCCTCGCCGTATTGTTCTTGTATCCTGGCGCTCTGGTCCGCCACAAGCACTCTAGCTCCTGGTATTTGCTATGAAGCCCGGATATATTCCTGGTTGTGTGCCATCTGTGAACACAGAAAAAGGCTGTCAACACACACATGCATGTATCATGTCCTTTCATGTGTGTAGGGCTGGCTAAATGTGTCCTTGTGCACACATGATTGATGTGTGATTCATAGGTCACAAATTTCAGCAGCTAAACATTATGCATGTGGCAATAAGGGCATAAAGCAAGATGGTCAAACAGTATGTACCTATGGCACTATAGACATGGATGGAGGCCACAATCTTTGCATCTTTAGGGTGCAAACGCAACCAGCAAATGTACCCTTACGGGATGTATATCGCCCTCTCCTCCGAGGCATGATGCTTTGGCTTTTTTGAAAATACACATGGACATGGCCAAATCAAACATGCAGGTTAAGGTAATGTTTAAAAATGTAGGGCTAATTTGTGGGGTGATCATGTATATTCTACAATTAGTAAACAACATGTCCCATTACAACACACTGATGGGTTACAGCAATGGACTTCATTGTAAGGCAACATAAAGGCTGCCAAATGGGGCACAGCCACATATCCCTCCAGCCAAGGATGTTGCTTGTTGTGGTAAGTAAATTGGGGAGGTTTATGTGGATCCAACACCAAACACTGTGTGCACATTGCAGCTTTGGAATACTCATAAATTCAGGCAGCTTTGAGCTCAGATTGTAAGGTGAAAGGTGAACATAAAGCAGTAAGCCACTTACATTCACGTATGAAATGAGCCAGTCTGTCCACAGAGTGCATGACGGGGACTGTTGTGACGAGCAGAGGAGGAGCAAGGTTTGCTGACACATCATATGTTGGCTAACTTTCTGACACCCATATGGTCACATGATTGTTACCCACCCACTGTTCTAGACATTTTAAAATTTGTTGTTCATAAACCATTAGGCAGCCACACAATACCCCTTCTCAAGGTGTTGCCTGAAATGTTTACAAACACATTGTGACAGCATTTTTTTTACAAAAAAAAAAAAAAGCGAGGGCCTTCACAAATATTTGCAAGCTGAAGGTACAAATAGTGAAAGCTGCGGGACATACAATAACAGTCAGGTTTCATTTGACCCTTGTTGAGGCCTCCCGATGCAGCATCTGCTTATGACTTATCAATGACTTAAAAGCACATGTCCAAAAAAAAAAAAAAAAAAAACAACATATGCCTACATAATGAGCCACGACACATAGGACAACAAACACAGCTCCAAACCACATCAGTTTAGTTTTGGCGTCCAAAAAGGTGGCTGCAATGGCTAGACCACAAAATACACTTTGCAGTTATGATTTTACAGTCAATGTACACCAGCCTACACGTGCCTACTTTGGCAACCTGGTTACCAGTGTTCTCCCGCTTAGCCCAGCCTGTAAGCAAGAGGTTGCTGGTAACCAGGGTAAACAATGGGTAACTAAGCAGAGCGCGCTGCTTAGTTACCTGCCTGTTAACCCTGGTTAGCAGGATCTCGCGGCTGACTGGTCACTGGTGAGTTTGCCTGTTTGACAGCACACCAGCGACTGCATAGAGACTTTCCAGCGATCGCGACCAGATTGGATCGCTGGGTAAGTCTCAGCGTGTAAAGGGGCCCTTAGATTCTTCCGCAATGAATGTTAGTTGGACATGGTGTCGTTATTTAGATTAGTAAGAAAGAGGGGTATATGTGGTGCTGGCACATTGCAACGTGTAACATAACCTTAAGGGTACCGTCACACATGGCGACGGAACCGACGATTTGTTAGGCGATGCAGGGGCGTGGCCTATCGGCACCGATATCGCCTTTTACTGGTCGCCTGGTTTCAGAGCAGTGCTCTAAAACCAGGCGGACGATCTTGGGGTGATGAAAAGTCTCAGCGTGTAAAGGGGCCCTTAGATTCCTTCCGCAATGAATGTTAGTTGGACATGGTGTAGTTATTTAGATTAGTAAGAAAGAGGGGTATATGTGGGACTAGCACAATTTGCTGCTGCCTGAGATAATAAAAAGAAAATATATATTGCCATGGTACTGGCTTTCTTTGTGCTGTAATGGTGATAAGGCCAAAATGTTTTATTAATTTTTTTTTGTTTTGAGTTTAGTTAAAATGGCAAATCAATATGAATAAAGTATATAATGCCGTGGTACTGGCTTTCTTTGTGGAGTAATGGTGATGAGGCCAAAATGTTAGTTTTTTTTTTTTTTTTTTTTTTTTTTGAGTCCACTTAAAATGACAAATCCTTAATCAGTGCAACAGTAGTATGTACTTACCAGTAGAAGATAGTATTTTTGTGCCTCAGATAGTAGACAGAATTGATACAAAGTATGGCAGTGTGGAAAAGGTTGTGCTCCGTGAGGTAATTCAAAATCCTATATGGGCATGCGCGAATACACTGTGCAGTTATGTCTGTTCCTGGGAGTTGCGCAGTAACGTCGCGGTTGTTACTGCGCATGGCCGGCAATAGCAGTGACGTCAATGTCTGGGAGCTGCGTCATTGCACAGTAAAGAACGCTGCTTTTACTGCGCATGCGCGGCAATAGCAATGACGTGTATGTCACTTGCGCAGGTGCAGTTTGTGTCTGCAAGGTCACGAACTGTGCCTGCGCGACTGACACTAGAGCACTGCATTATGGGATTGCGTTACAGCAGCCAGAAGATGCAAATGACAATTATGTATGTAGATAAGTAAGGGATTTTACATCAAGCAAAATTAGTTATACTGTAACTATACCCCTACTGTAACCCTTATTATTGGTTTCTACATTGTGTACTAGTTGTGGACACGAAAATGGTGCTCTCAGGCTACCTTCACACGGTGAGGTTTTTAGGTTTTTTGAGGATCAGCAAGGTCAGAGAGACAACATGCATAAGTAGGGCGATCAACACTGTTTCAAAAATATGCAAGTTTTATTATAGAACAAAAAACACACAAAGCAAAATACGGTGAATAAAAACAAAAGGCGTATAGCCAACATATTGAGATCCCCCCAGATGTTACCACAGGTATGTGTGGGATGCAGATACACTGCAAAATGATCAGACTTGTAAAAATTTGATTGCAAGAGTCATAGAGTATTGAATTTATTTCAACCTTTCTTTTTCAGGAAGAATTATTTGAACACACCAGCGCTCAACAACTTCCGGAAGGTTGGGTCCAGCTGTGAGTAGAACCGAGATTCTAATTTAGTCCGGAAGGTTGGGTCCAGCTGTGAGTAGAGCCGAGATTCTAATTTACTCAGGAAGGTTGGGTCCAGCTGTGAGTAGAGCCGAGATTCTAATTTACTCAGGAAGGTTGGGTCCAGCTGTGAGTAGAGCCGAGATTTTAATTGTTCCAAATGAGTAAGGGATTTTACATCAAACAAAATGAGTTATACTGTAAGTATATCCCTTATTATCAGCATTTACATTGTGTACTAGTGGACACGAAAAATGGTGCTCTCAGGCTACCTTCACACGGTGAGGTTTTTAGGTTTTTTGAGGATCAGCAAGGTCAGAGAGACAACATGCATAAGTAGGGCGATCAACACTGTTTCAAAAATATAAGTTTTATTGTAGAACGAAAACCACACAAAGCAAAATACTGTGAATAAAAACAAATACAGCTATGTGTGGGGTGATCAGACTTGTAAAGATTTGATTGCAAGAGTCATTGAATTTATTTCAACCTTTCTTTTTCAGGAAGAATTATTTGAACACACTAGCGCTCAAACTCCGGAAGGTTGGGTCCAGCTGTGAGTAGAACCGAGATTCTAATTTACTCCGGAAGGTTGGGTCCAACTGTGAGTAGAGCCAAGATTCTAATTTACTCAGGAAGGTTGGGTCCAGCTGTGAGTAGAGCCAAGATTCTAATTTACTCAGGAAGGTTGGGTCCAGCTGTGAGTAGAGCCAAGATTCTAATTTACTCAGGAAGGTTGGGTCCAACTGTGAGTAGAGCCAAGATTCTAATTTACTCAGGAAGGTTGGGTCCAGCTGTGAGTAGAGCCCGAGATTCTGATTGTTCCAAATGAGTAAGGGATTTTACATCAAACAAAATGAGTTATACTGTAAGTATATCCCTAGTGTATCCCTTATTATCAGTGTCTACATTGTGTAGTAGTGGACACGAAAAATTGTGCTGTTAGGATATGGATACGTTTCTTTGAGCACATTCTACAATGGAGTCCATGGAAAAAGAGGATCAGGAAATCGCCAAAGAATTGACATGCTCATTCTTTGTGAGGATCCATGATCCATATCTGAATGCGAAATTTGGAAATATATATTTTATTAGATACGAGGTATACCTAACCTGAAGTTACGCATTTCACTGTTATTAGCTCAATTTACTCACTCATCAGTGGTTGCCCACCACTTAATTTATAAAGAAAATCTTGAGTGGATTTGTACTGTATCCTGCAACCGTCTCAATTGTCAGGTATTTCCTGTGTGTGTAATGAGGGAGAGATCTAGAGACCATGAAGCGGCACTGGGGAAACCTGGCCCAGAGAGAGGCCGGCATTTTCAGAGTAAAATCCACCCAGCCTCAATTGTGCCGCCAAGCTGGCCCATCTTTTACCTTTTATCGACCAGTTTTAATATTTTGTACTGCACTTCTGTAAAAAAAAAATTTTTTCTCTCCCCTAAATCCCTTGATTGGCAAACAGGGTAAGAAGAGGGTCAGCCGCCGAGGTTTGGGGGGCACCAGAAAAATTAGGGTGTCAAATCCTCCAATGGTAGGTATGCAAATGAGAGTAAAGGGTTAGTAGGAAAAAGTTCCTCCCCTCCTTTGCGTCGCACAGTTTTGATTGGGTTTTTATGTCTAAATGTAGTGTGTTGTTCGTGGATTTTTGACTGTTTTATTAATTTGTTAATAAAATTATTGCTTTCATACTTTGAAATTGGTAATATTTTTTATAAATTCCGTCACACCTGTCGACGCCGACTGGTGGGAGCGCGCACGCTTTTTGCTCCACGCCAGCGTCGCCGTCCCCCATTTACATGGGGCGGCATCACCGCCGGGATGTTTTAAAACCCCAGCGGCGATGCAGTACAATGGGACCTTATGGCTCCCATCACCTGTCAGGTCGCCGGCGGCCGTTTACATGGGCGATGTGTACACATCGCCCCAGGTTGGCCGCCTGGTTTTAGAGCACTGCTCTGAAACCAGGTGACCAGTAAAAGGCGTCGACATCGCCTAATTACATATCGGTGCCGATAAGCTAGGCACCCTCATCGCCTAACAAATCGGCGTTACCATCGCCATGTGTGACGGTACCCTTAAGGCTACGTTGCAATGTGCCAGCGACCCAACCAACGATCAGAATCCCTGGCACATCGCTATGTGATCGCTGATGACCTGTCACACAGGCGGATCTCACCAGTGATCACCCAGTGCAGCGCCGACTGGGAATCATTGGTCACTGCCCCTGTCACACATGCTGATGCATGTGTGACAGCGTCAGACCAACAATTGAAAAACGGTCCCGGCCATTTCGCAATGATCAGCGATCTGATCGTAGGTCGTTGTGGCATATCACACACAGCGACATCGCTGGCGAGGAACGTTTCAGCGATATTGGTAGCGATGTCGCTGTGTGTAACCCTACAATAAAGGAGACACAAGAGGCGCAGATGGTGCCTTATCACAAGAGACACACAATTCACAAAGGTCGCAAAGGGTCACACTCCCCTTTTCAGGTTGTGTAACCCACAACCAGCTTGAGCGCTTTAGATGGCAGCTGCTGCAGAACATCCACAGAGGTTCAAAACAGGAATGGTGTCAACGGTCCGCTCTGCTGCTTCAATAAATGTACTCGAAAAGCATTGCTTTCTACATCTCTTTCTTTAGTCCTCCACAAACCAACGCGTTTTGCTGCAACCCTCGCACCTTCCTCAGGGTACATTACATGCTACATGCAGAATCTCTTTTATATGCTTTACAGGGCGGATGTTTACAGAAAAACATTTTTTACATTCACAGAGGGAGGACACTTCTAACATACACTATGAATACCCCGTTCATTCCATCAAATTATGAACTCAAAATAATCTAACAAGTTTCAGACAAAAAATAAAAAACATATTATTAAATATATAAAATATCAAATGTATATAAAAATTATATAAAATAATATACAATAATAAAGCTAAGGAGCCCTATAGAAGATCGTAATAAATATATAAAAGATAAAATTTCACTGTAAAATCGGGATTCTCCTGCATAAATTTCTCTGAGCAATGGCTGCAGGTGCCAACTTATATATTAATGATTATAAAAATTCTTGTTTGACTTACTACATTTACTCCCAGTGAATAAGTGTAAATCAAAAAATCACAGAGACAGATGTGATCCTTGCAATCAAGTTAATTCTGTTATTAGATTCAGACCTTTTGGCTTCAAAGAATCTAATTTAGACATCCAGAACTTTTCTTTTCTCTTCAAGGTCTCAATTCTATTGGTCGTACATTCTGGTATATAATCAAAATCAAAATCCCTCCCATGATTTAAAATTCCATTTGTCCATCTTCATCTCTCAAAGGGGGTAAAAGGCATCTTCCCCATGACCGATAACAGCCCCAAGGCTGAACACAGCTCCAAAGCAAGCGCACTAGCATAATGGTTAGCGCATCAGACTTGGAACCATGAGACCCTGTGTTCGAACCCGATCAAGGACAGTAGTGGGAAAAAGTCTGCATGCGAGTTTCCATGTGTCTGGAGTGATGGTGTATCTCTCCGCACTGAAGAGCCATGATAAAACAACAAAGACCCCTTCCTCTCAGCAACGACAGGTGTGACCCACACAGCACACTTTGATCGTGGGCTGGTACCCCCACCGCACCAGCCCCTGAGAGGCTAAATCAGAGGGGGGCTTAATAGTAGCCTGGTGGTGGAATCTGGTGGGGGCTTAATAGTTGCCTGGTGGCGGAGACCGGCGCAGGGTGTAATGGCGGAGACCAGTGCAGGGCGATATGGTGGAGCCTGGTGGTGGAGACCGATGCAGGGCTTAATGGTGGAGCAGGGTGTAATGGTGGAGACCGGTGCAGGGCATAATGGTGGAGCCCGGTGGCGGAGACCAGTGCAGGGCCAAATGGTGGAGCACGGTGGCGAAGACCGGTGCAGGGCGTAATGGTGCAGAGTCCGGTGCGGGGCTTAATACTTGTCTTTAAGACTTGTACCGAAAATCCAGTCGCTGAGCAGTTACAGGCGATTGCGTTAAAAGGGTGCAATTTCTGAAAATGTTCCAAAATCCATGCTTTGGACCGTTAAAAAGCACATTTTGAGGCCTGAAACAGATGCATAAGTGTGTGCTGGCTGTCCTTGTGCTTGGTGCAATTTCTGAGCATTTTCCATGACCCATAAAATGGACCCCCAAAATCCAGATTTGCTCCCCGAAAACAGTTCCAGAGGATTTGTGCAATGAGTCCTTGGGACTTGCAATTTCTGAGATTTTTGGACTTAGTGCGATTTCTGTCAAAAATTTCAAAAGAACCGGAATGAAGACGAATTCACTCTGTGTCCGCCCTGCAGTTCCAGGAGGTCGGACACTTTTCAGCCTCGACCCGGCTTATCTTGCGCAGTGTATTACTACCCTATAACGCCAATTCCCACAGCGTGGGTTTTATATATGAGAGAGGGTCATCTCTCGAGACCCCCAAAAATGAGGTTGAAAGTGTGGTCCTGTGAGTCGGGTGCGATTTATGGCTCAGGGCCCCTGTTCTTTTCGGAGGTCCGCAGCTTGGCGATGCTCCTGGATTTTCAGCAGCTCCCGCAGGGGGATTAAGCCCAGGAGAAGTTGTGCCAACTCGGATCTCCTCCGACGGACCCCCCCAGGTCAGGTAGTCCCCTCAAATCATGTAGTCCGTTCCCAGACATGAGGCTGAAAGCGTGGACCTTTGAGTTGGGTGCAAATTTTGGATCAGAGACCTCCCTTTCATCCAGTTGTCATTGCCTTGCCTTCGACAAGGGGTAAAAGCCAAAAGATTTGTCTGGCTTTTTGAGCACCCTGGGTGGGCAGGCTCTGAAGAGTCACCCCCCTGACCAGATAAGGCAGTAGTCTGGTTCTCCTGCCAACCTTGTATAGGGGGAGAAGGCACAAGACTTGACCGACCTTTGAGCACCCTTCGTGGGCAGGCTCTGAAGAGTCACCCCCTCGAGCTGACAGTCCCTGGCCCTCAGAAATGGCTGGTAAACATAATTTATAATTCTTTAATTGAGTGTAAGCATTGAACAGAAGGCAAGACTTTGAACAGTATCATAAAGCTTTAAGAGTCGCCTGATAGCTGTGGAGGCTTAAGCATTACTGAGTGATCACTAGCCTGGCTGCGGAGGTTGGTGGGTGGCTTGGTTCTCTTCTTCAATGTGTTCTGGTTGTTGACTGGTGGTTCCATCACTCTCCCCCGAATTCACAACCAGATCGTGGGCGCGGCACATGTCCTCAAGAGTCTTCTCCCTGTACACTTTTTCGGCTATGGAGTTTGTATGTGCCAGATACCTCGCGAATAAGTGCTTATCCGCATCGTTATACCGTGACAGTGTCCACGTCTCACATACACGTCGTACCATCCTGCTTGTTATGTTTGGAAGGTTGTAACTGTGGGGGAAAAATAAATGGATCAGAACTTGTTTTTACTCATTCGGTATACAAGCTGGTTTGGCGAGGGATCTTGCCTTTAGTGGTAACGCTTGAGCTCAACCGGTGCGTTTACGTTGGCCTTCTCACTGCTGGACACGAAGAATGCATTGACAGTCCTAAGGCCGTGGGCAAAATTGGGTCTGATGAACTCTTCGTATACCCGGAACCACTGTAAAAAAAAAAAAGGCGGTCAAAAATGTGTTATGCCAAAAGGCATACTTGAAACAAGGTTTTCCCAGACACTTACCGATTCTTCTTCTTCCGTGAGAACGAACGAGGCTACCTGAGTGGAGTTGTGGCACATTTGTGACTCTTCACGCCGATTATAAGCTTGCGAATGCCTTGCTGTACGTAAGCGGTCCTGCCGTTCCACTCTGCAATGTAAGGGGCAAAATACTTGTGAGCAGTTCAAGGTTTGTTGTCCCAAAACACAAGTGCACACTTACCGTCATGTTGTGCACGACGCCTGGCCTCTGTAGGTGCTTAAGGATTAGAAGGGCCTGGAGGTAGCTCATGACTTGCATGCCGTCTGCAAGTGATCTATTCCCACGGACCTCTTCCACGCACCGCAAGAAGGTAGGCTTTGCTACAGCCAGAATTTTCCTGCAGTCATTTGGGGTCAATCCAGGTTGCATGAGGTAATTGTATCTTGTTTCGACTTTCTCCCTACATAAGCCTTTGTATAAGGCCTTGCTAAGCTCTGCTGTAAAATGCAAAAAGACTTCACATGCTCGATACAGCTGGGGTCTTTCACGCTCAGATCGTCGCTCATCTGGTAAGTCGTAAATCTGCGAACATGCTTCATCATACACAGTGCGGTTCCGTGTGAAAGGGACAAGCTGCTGAACTTTGAAAAGAAATCCCGGACCTTGTCGGGTCTTTTAAGATACTCATTGCTGACACGTTTGGGGTCCACGAAGTAAAGAAATCTGGCGATGTCTGAGACTTCCTGTTGGCACTTTGGTACCCCAAGGCAGTCCGTGAGATAAGAGGCAAATCTCTGAAGCGTGGGGTGATCCAATGAATGTCGTTTGAAGAAGCCGGCTCTCCTTGGAGCCATACGGCTTCTGGCTCTCCATTGAGTTGTCTGAACCCTGGCTGTGCTGGCATCTGGGGCCTCCTCGTGGGCTGAGGTGCCCACTGGGCAAGCCTCTTCCACATGAGCTTGTACTGGGGTAAGCTCATCGTCCAAGCGAGGGTCCTCTTCCATGGCGCTTTGATTCTGCATGGGACCAGGATCATCTGCCACCTGTGACTCCATTGCATCCATGGGCGAGGGGTGTGGACTAGGTTGCGGCGAGTGGTCCATCATCTCCCCGTGGCTCTCTGATGGAGAAGGCATCTGTGACCACTCCGTTCCCGGGTTGCCTTCTACAATGAACCCACGTTGTTCCAAAAATGTGACAGTCTCCTCCGTGGTATGGAGAGGCTTGATAGTATGGTACTGGATTGTCGTACCAGCATCTGCGATCTTATACAGCTGCTTCTTGGCTGAAGTCAAGGCATCTGTTATCTCGAGTTCACTATTTTTCTTCATGCAATACCTTCTAAGATGGGTGGAGAGGTATCTGCTGGCTTTGTGGCAAAGTGGGCACGTGAGGGATGTGCGTCTGTGACTGGGGATAAAAAAAAACAGCCGTCAGTCTCCCATTACCACCTCGCTCACTGAGATGCATTAACCGGCAAAGGGTATAATACGATGTATGCTTACCGTCCCATAGCGAATGTTGCCTCCGCAAATAGTCGGCGGTGCACAGCGGACGTGATCGCTCCGCAAAGAGTCGTAGGTGCTCAGCGGACGTGATCGATGGCGTCTTTCAGCGTGGTGCATGTGTCCGTCGCTTCCGCTTTGTCTTCTGACATCTTCCGGGCTGCCCCTACCATAGGATTGCCACAGCTAGGGGGCTGTCTTTCCTCAGGGTGCGGTCATCCAGAGAGGTGAGGCATCCGGGGAGGTGGCCTCCTGTGGGCTTGGGGCATTGACAGGGATGCCAGCCCTCCTGATGATAATCAACCTTGGGGATGCCAAAAATAATCCTCCCATGATATTTGTCATAATGCCATGAGACACCATGCTGTTTGTACCCTCTCCTTATATGAGATCTATGCTTATTGAGTCTAGCATGAAGCGTCTGTGTAGTTCTCCCTATATATTGCAGTTTACACGGGCATTCAATCAGATAGATCACATATTGTGTCCCACAATTCATATTTTGCTTAATAGGAAAACTTTTATTAGTGACAGTTGAGCTAAAACTAGTTGTTTTTAATTCATCTTTATTCTCCTCATTCTCCAGGCTCTTTTTTAACCGACTAGGTGCTATTATACGTTTTATATTGGGGGCCCGCCGGAAAGTTATCCCCTGTCTGGGTGGTATAATATTTTTCAGGATAGGATCATGCTTTAAAATATACCAATGCTGATTCAGAACATTCTTAATATTTTTGTGATACTTATTATATTTGGTTATAAAATTATAACGATATTCCTTATTACTGACAGTTTTTTCTTTGGAATTCAACAAAGATTCTTGTTGAATGCCTCTACTTATTGTTTGTGCATTTTTTATTAACCTTTTAGGGTACCTTTACACGCCGCAACTTTTGGCGGCAATCAGAGGCAATGTAACGTGCACATTTTTCATGGTTGCCTCCGAACTCCGAAGGCGCTTTTACATGCCGCAATTTCACCCTCAACCTAAGGCGATGTGTCTCCCTGGAAGTTGCCACAAAAACAACGGGAAACATCCGGTTGACTCCCGTCGCCGCTTCACACGCCGCAATTCCCAAAGGAATGTGGGCGTACATGTTCAGCACGGCAAAAACAGGCGTGCCAAATTGTTTTTCACCACGCCCCCAAACACGCTCATTAAACAACGCAATAGCGTCCTGATTTGCCAGCCTGCTCTGGAAGGCTGGCTAATACATGACGCCATTGTCATTGTGTGGTGGTGAATGGTCAGCTGTTCAAATATGGCGCCCTGTGAAGTGACAGCCAATGGAAACACAGTAGCCACCACCAATCATCGCTGACGGGGCGTAGTCTCCAGCACGCTGTGGCACGCCTACGGGAAATCACCAGGTGACGCAGATTCCATCCCTATCGCCCCTTCACACTCCAAAAGCCGGAAAATTCGCTTTCATGATTGCCTCTGGTTTTGGAGCAGTGCTGTGAAATCGCAACCAGGCGCAACCTTTTTTATCGCCACCAAATTCCCCAATTACCCGCTGCAATTTCAAGGCAAATTCAACGGCGATGGTGACGGGGCTACAAATTGCCGGTCAGATTTCTCACCGCGGTTGCGGCGTGTAAAGGTACCCTTAGGATACTTTCTATGTTGAAATCTATCTCTGAGTACTTTAGACTGTTCTTTAATGTCACTGTCATTCGTGCAGTTTTTCCTTATTCTTTTGAACTGATTAATGGGTACATTTTTTAGCCATTTGTTGTAGTGTTCACTTGAAAAATGTATATAGCTATTCCTGTCTATCTGCTTAAAAAATGTCTTTGTACATATTGAGTCCTCTTTTACAAAAAGAGTTATATCCAAAAAATTAATACTTGAGCTGTGTATGTGAGGCTCAAATTCCCCCCCCCCCGATTATTCATAATGTCAAGCAAGAAAGTTTCCAAATCACCTTTGTCAGTATCCCATATAAAAAAAAATGTCATCGATAAATCTTTTATAAATTACCAATCCAATACTCTGCTTATTATTCAACATGTGTGTCTCCTCAAATACCCCCATAAAAAGATTTGCATACGAACAAGGTACTTTCGACCCCATAGCTGTACCTTTCAGTTGATTGTAAAATAATTATTCTTTAAAATAAACTCCAGCCCTTCAAGGATAAAGGCTTTTTGTGCATCATTAAACCTGGTATCATTTGTGAGAAAGTGCGCAGTGCAAGCTATTCCTATATCGTGTTCTATATTGGTGTATAAAGCTGATACATCCAATGTGACAAATTTGTAAATGTTTTTCCATGTCGTATTTTTCAAAATTTTGATTACGGTAATTCCGTGGAATCTTTTCAAAATCTTTCCAATTTGAAAACGTGAAATTGTAAAATTGTGTCTAAAAAAGCAGCTAAATTACTGGTCAAAGAGCCGATACCGGAAATAATCGGTCCCCTAGGGGGGTCTGCAAGTTTCTTATGAATTTTCGGTAGATGATATAGAAAAGGAATGATGGGGCATCTGTTTATAAGAAATTTCTTTTCGCTCTCATTTATAATCGACCTTTCATAAGCATGAATGATTTTTTCATTAGAAATTTTAATCAATGAAGGGTAGGGATTTCCTTCTATCAACCCATAATAGCATCAGATAAAATCCGTGTGGCCTCCTTCAAATAGTCCTCAGTGTCTTGTATGACAATTGCCCCTCCTTTGTCAGCTTTTCTAATTACAATATGTTCATTCTTTTGTAGATCTTTTGAAGCCTCCTTTTCTTTGAGAGATAAATTATCCTTGTGTTTTATTTCTTTTCAATAATTCTTAATTTTTTTTTGTTAAATCTTTTAGAATTAAAGCTTGAAAAGTCTCTAAGGACCGCTTTACAAGTCGCAATATCGTTCCGATATTGCATACGATTTTACGGGAACGCGCATGTTTTTGGCTCTTGTACAAGAACGCATAGGAGATGTCACACAGGGAGATATCGGCAGGCAACGCAACTACGATGTAGTACGCCCCTTTTTCATGCTGTGTCTGAGCAACTCACAGAACGACCATTTAACATGGGAGGGAATAGGGGAAGTTGCGCTCCAAATCGTATATTGCGCTGTCACACAGCACGATCCTGCCACATCGCCTAGCCAGTATCGTACTGTTGAAGGGCTTGCACAATCTTTATGCAATATCGTAGTTAGGTTGTTTTCGCGTCGCATTTCCATTTACACGAAACAACGCACGAGCGATAACTGCAACGGCCACACCACGTGACTTTTTATCGGTGTTGTGTTGGGATATCGTGACGTGTAAAGCGGCGTTAATCAATGACCCTTACTTTCTGTGGGATATTATGAGGATTTTGGCTTCACTTCTGTTAATTAGTAGCAGGGGTTTCTGAATTGTTGCTTGATGCTATGGGGTTAAGAATAAAATGTCTTTTTAAAGTGAGTCGCCTGATGTATTGATGTACACCTATGAACAATTCTAAGTCATCAGGTTTACAGACTGGACAAAAAAACAAAGGAGGCCTTTATTGAGTAATTGAGTTTCTATTTTAGCGGGAGTGTATTTTGAAAGGTTTATTACTAGAGATGAGCTAGTACTAAAATGCTCGGGTGCTCGATGCCCGGGCCGAGCATCACAAGATACTCGTGTACTCGGGCCGAGCACCGAGCCCAATGTTATCCTATGGAAGACTCGAGTATTTTTCTGGCATGACCCCCGGCAGCATGGAAAATCTTAAAAATTTCACAAAAGTATCAGAACAGTGCTGAAATGACATGGGAACAGTATGGGGAAGACCCCTGTAAGCATATCAGACCCCAAGGTCACTGATGTCAACAATGTTGTCAGAGTATTACGCCACTTTTACGGACTGTCAAGAAAACGTTATAAAATGAAACCAAAATGGATTTCATGGAAAAAATATTAAGGGCTCATACCCACTTGTGAGACAGAGTTGGTGTATGTTAGTTTTTTGGATTTTATGAAAGATTTAAAAAAAAAAAAAAAAAAAAAAAAAAATTGTTTGGCACTCCCATGCCCCTGGGAAGAAACATAGATGAAGGCCTCTTTAAATAACGCGCCCATTATAAGGAAGTTTGTCTTTTGTGGTATTGCCCTAGGCAGGGCAGCCAAAAATTGGGGGGTACCCCAATGCCCCTGGATAGAGGTGTGCATGAGGGCCTCTTTAAATAAAGTGGGTATTTTGTAGTATTGCCCTAGGCAGGGCTGCTAAACATTGGGAGGCACCACAATGCCCCTGGATAGAGGCGTGCATGAGGGCCTATATAAATAATGTGCCCATTTTAAGCAAGTGGGTCTTTTGTAGTATTGCCCTAGGCAGGGCAGCTAAAAGTTGGGGGGCTTTGCGATCCCCCCGGGAAGAAATATGGAGGAGAGCCTCTAAAAATTGTTCCCATTACAAAGGAGCGATTTTCCTGTACTTGTAATGCCCATTCTGTAAGCATGGACTAAAACATTTACCCCTGGGGGGGTATACATGAAACTACTGCCTAACTTTTGAACGATTAGGGTCATCATCATCATAAATATGATGTCAATTTTTTTTTTTTTTTGTGGCATCATGAACCACGGTAACACTGATCATATGACGGTGGCGGATGATGAGAAGGTGCAGCAGTACAACAAGTAGCCAAAGACATGAAGTGTGTACCGATGTGTGCGTGTGCGGAGGTGCATGGCAATATACCGGCACAAAATTTAAATTCCGCTATCATTTGGTGGTGGTGTGGTGAAGTCAGGCCCAATCCAACCCTTGTTCATCTTGATTAAAGTCAGCCTGTTAGCATTTTCAGTTGACAGGCGGGTGCGTTTATCTGTAATGATTCCTCCTGCGGCACTAAAAGCACGCTCTGACAAAACGCTAGCGGCAGGGCAGGCCAGGACTTCCAAGGCGTAGAGATCCAATTCCTGCCTCGTGTCCAGCTTAGATACCCAATAATTATAAGGCACAGAGGAGTGTGGGAGCACTTTATTACGATCGGCAAGGTACTCCCTCAGCATCTTAGCAAACTTTGCATTCCTTGTGACACTACCCCGCACCTCAGGGCCTGTGGTATGTATGGGAGGTGCTGAGAAAAGTGTCCCAGATCTTTGAGAGTGTTCCCCTACCTCTGCTATATTGGACATGTGCCTCTCTCGGCCAGCCGCCTTGGTTGTCCACCGAATCGTGACCTCTGCTGCTAGCGTTTTCAGAAGGGAATTTTTTGACTAATTCCGCGACTATGGCCTTCTGGTTCTGCAGCCTTTTTGTAGACCTCTCCGCCTCGGGAATAAGAGAAATAAAGTTCTCCTTATAGCGTGGGTCTAAAAGTGTCACCAACCAGTAATTAGTGTCCGCCAAGATGTTGATAACGCGAGGGTCACGAGACAGCCAGCGTAACATAAAGTCAGCCATGTGTGCCAGACTGTTAACAGGAAAGACTTCAGGGTCCTCACCAACAGAATGACTGTCCATGCTCACCTCATCCTCCTCCTACTCTCCCCTGTACTCTGACCATCCACGCTCAACCGACGGTCTGACGGTTGTGCATGTATTACTGTCAATTCCATATGAAAGTAGCTCCATTTCTTCATCATCCTCCTCCTTGTCATAGTCCTCCAATGCACGTTGTGATGAGATGAGGCTGGGCTGTGTGTAATCACCCAGTACGGTTTCTTACTCCAACTCATTGTGCTCCGCCTGCAATGCATAGTCTTTGATTTTGAGCAGAGCGCGTTTTAGAAGACAGAGAAACGGGATGGTGACGCTAATGATGACTTTATTGCCGCTCACCATCTTGGTGGAGTCCTCAAAGTTTTGGAGGATGGTACATATGTCGGACATCCATGTCCACTCCTGAGGTCTTATGTGTGGAGTTTGAACCGTATACCGACGGCCTAGTTGATGCTGGTACTCAACAACTGCCCTCTTCTGCTCACAAATCCTGACCAACATGTGCAGTGTGAAATTCCAACGCGTGGGGACATCACACACCAGTCTTTGAGCCGGAAGCTACAAACGCCACTGAAAGCCGGCAAGGCCGGCAGAAGCAGTAGGTGACTTTCTAAAATGGGCACACAGGCGGCGTACTTTGACGAGCAGATCCGAAAGCTCCGGGTAGGATTTCAGAAACCGCTGAACCACGAGGTTCAGCACATGGTCCACGCATGAAACATGTGTCAGCTCGCCTCGCCTCAGAGCCGCCACAAGGTTCCGGCCATTGTCACACACGACCTTACCTGGCTGTAGGTTCAGCGGTGTGAGCCAGTGATCTGCCTGCTGTTTCAGAGCTGTCCACAACTCTTAAGCATTGTGGGGTTTGTCACCTACGCATATTAGCTTCAGCACAGCCTGTTGCCGCTTAGCCGAGGCAGTGCTGCAGTGCTTCCAGCTTGGGACTGGTGTGGAGAGTGGAGAGGAAGAGGAGGAGGCTGAGGAGCATGACGTGCCAGAGCTGTACACTGTGGGTGAAACCCTGACTGAGTTAGGGCCTGCAATCTTTGGTGTCGGAAGGACGTGTTCCGTCCCAAGCTCAGACTGGGTCCCGGCTTCCAGAATATTAACCCAGTGTGCCGTCAGTGAGATGTACCGGCCATGCCCACAAGCACTCCACAAGCAGTCCACGTGTCCGTGGTTAGGTGGACTTTGCCTGAAACTGCGTTGTTAAGAGCACGTATAATGTTTTGTGACACGTGCTTATGTAATGCGGGAATGGCACACTGGGAAAAATAGTGACGGCTGGTGACCGAATAACGTATGACAGCCTCCGCCATCAGGTTGCGGAATGCTTCCGTCTCCACTAGCCTAAGAGGCAACATTTCCAGCGCAAGCAGTCGCGAAACGTGTGCATTTAGAACTGTGGCATGTGGGGCGTTGGCAGCATATTTGCGCCTGTGTTCGAAAGATTGGTGTATGGATAACAACGCAGCGCTGGGACAAGGACGTGGCTGATGATGGTGCTATTTTTGCTTGTGCAAGTACAGGTGAAGGACAGGAGGCATCTTCACCTGCAGTATGGATAGGGGATTGGCTTCCGCGCACAACAGTGGAAGACGCAGCAGTGTCACCCGCAGACAATGCTCCTGGACTCTGCTGTACATCCCACAAAGTCGGGTGCTTTGCTGCATGTGCCTGATCATGCTGGTGGTGGTCAGGCTGCTAGTTTTGCTAGCCCTGCTGATGCTGGCATGGCAGGTGTTGCAAATGGCCTTTTTGGAATTATCTGCAGACACCTTAAAAAAAAGCCAGACTCAAAAGATCTAACAGTTGTACTGGCAACTTCACTTGTGTTGTTGTTCTGGGGAATGGTTGCCTGCCTTCTGCCTACCTTCTGCCTGCAGACACCACCCTGCTTCTTCCAGCCTGTTGTGATTCTACACCTAACTCCCCCTGTGCACTGCTGTTCTCGCTCTGCATGTCCTCCTGCCAGGCTGGGTCAGTTACTGGATCATCCACCACGTCGTCTTCCACTTCCGCACCCTGGTCCTCCTCCTGACTTTCTGGCAATTGTGTCTCATCATCGTCTACCTCTTGTTGAGACACGTTCACACCGTTGCCTTCGTGAGACTGTGGCTGCTCAAATATTTGTGCATCTGTACATACCATCTCTTCATGACCACTTCAACTGGAGCTGGCGAGAGGCCAGAATCTACGAATGGATAAGTGAACAGCTCTTCAGAGTGTCCAAGTGTGGGATCAGTTATGTCCGGGTCCGGGCACTCGGCATGGTGGGAGGAAGGATGATCAGGGTGTGGAATGTGCGGTCCAGACTCACGGCTACTGACACTTGACCGTGTGGAAGACAGGGCATTTGTGGTGGTGCCAAACTGTCTGGAAGCATTATCCGCTATCCAAGTAACAACCTGTTGACACTGGTTTTGATTTAATAGAGGAGTACTGCTGCGGTCCCCTAGAAATTGGGACTGGAAGGTCAAGCAAGATGATGTGGGCGTTTTGTCGGGGCGTAATTCGAGCTTGCACACGGCCTCTACCTGCACCTGCACCACCATCACGTCCAGTTCCTTGTCCCTTGCCACCGACCTTGCGCATTTTCAATGTTGTGCTGACTGTATACAGCTAAATGAAGGCGTCCAAGAAATGGTTTTTAGCAGCACACTGAGATTACAGATTAAGGCCCTGCAGGTGGACTGGTCAGACACAAACGCTGACGAGAATAGCGAGTCTTTTGGCGTATCCTAATTTACGCTACAAATGTTAGATGATGCAGACAAGGTTGGTTTTAGCAGCACTGAGATAACAGATTAAGGCCTGCAGTTGGACTGGTCAGACACAAACGCTAACGGAATAGCGAGTCTTTTGGCGTATCCTAATCTACGCTGCAACCTACTGCTGCTGCAATAAGATGCTAAATAAATACAGACAAGATTTGTTTTTTAGCAAGACACTGAAATTAGAGATTATGGCCCTGCAGGTGGACTGGTCTGACACAAACGCTGATGTGAATAGCGATTCTTTTGGCGCATCCTAATTTGTGCTAAAACCTACTCCTGCCTCTAGAGAGCTAAATTAATCCCTAAAAGCACAGTTTTGGCATGGATGGATGAGATTTCCATCCTGTACACCAGCCCCAGATGTGATGCAGGCTGGTATACTGGCACAACGAAGTTTGCTATATACCCTGCCTCCCTGCCTGCCTGTATACAGCTCTATTAAGGTACCGTCACACATGGAGATATCGCCGGCGATATTGCCGAGATCTGCCTGTTAAGGCGATATTGAAGCGACATCGCCTGTGCGTCGCCGCGTGGAACAGGGTGACCGAACGGCGATAAATCTCACTTTCGGAATTCAGAGATTTCCCAACAGTGTCGGGAAATCAGGCGATGGAGCTTGAGCGATCCGTATAGCTACTGGTGTGTGACGCGGCGATAGCAATGGCTCAGGTGATGTCTGAGTTCAGCCAAATCATTCTGTAGGCGTTCCCGACACTTCGTTATGCACGCCCCTTATGCGGCCCACCAAATGCGTTCCTATTGGCCGGCGCCAAGATTATTGGTGGAAGCTCCTATGTTCCCAGGGCGCCATTTTGGAGGAGCTGTCCCTTCAGCACTGCACATAGGCACCGTGTGCACGATCATTTAATCTTGTTATTTGCACATCACGGCCCCACATAAGTGCGCCAGGCAAAGCAAAGTCTATGATGTTATGGTCCGAATATAATGTGCACATTGTCCGATTAAACTCCACGATATTTTTGTCCGCAGAGCAGGAAGTGGCGTTACGCCACGGCCGCGGGTTATTGTTCCGTAGGTGCCGCAGAAGTGTACCTTGAAATGTCGTGCCGCGTGGTGGGCGTAGTGATGTAATGAAGTTGGTTTCAGTTTCATTCCGGCTGCAAGGTGCTAGCCTTCCCATGCCCAGTGCAGCACAATCATGGCCGCGACACACCGCGTTGCCACGTGGGGGATGGCGGAGCTCATGCTCTTGATCGATCACTGCGATCGATACGATTATTGGGGACACCATCACAATCGCCACCCCAGGATGCGCAACCTCCGCACTGTGCTGAAGATCCAGCGTGCCCTGCTCCGCCAGCTGTGTGTTGAGAGGGAGGTCAAGGCGATCCAGCATAAGATTGCTGATCTTAAATTTAAGTGCCCGGGCCGCATAGTGGACATCCGTGCACGGAGTCAGAGGCTGCGTGGTGATTAATTGTTGGCCACAAACACACACCTGCACACGTACATGTAACAAACTACACAGCAATGTCCACAAACATATCAGAAGGAGAGTGTGTACCCCGGCCTGGCACCAACAATGTTGTGGCATAGATTCACCCTCATTTGGAGCCTGGCCCTACAGTTCTCCTGATTGAGCAACCTCACAAATGTTAAAACATAATTACGAAAACATTTATCCGACTCCGTGACAATGTTCAGTCTGCCTCTTGATATCAATTGTCTGCAGGTCCCAGCCATCCTGGCAAGGTGAGGGACTGTGTAGTACAGGTGACATGTAGTCCAGGTGATTGTACACTCCCTCCCCTTGCCATGCTGCCTGAAACCTGCCTCTAGAATGCGCTAATTGTAACACTGGTCATTGTTCAACATTTAGCAAGGGGAAAAATCCTACTGACTGATCCAAAAAAGAAATGTGGCCAAATGCTATTGCAGCAACAATGTGCATTTGCTGGTGGCTGAGAGACGGACAGGAATATGGGTAAACTAGTTCAGTGCATCCCAAATGTGAAGTCCGGACTCAGGTGTTACTTCACTATCCTTGCCCTGCAACGTGCTTCACATTGAGTTTATTTGGCCTCATATTCGCCATCTTAAACACACAC
Source organism: Allobates femoralis (assembly GCA_033576535.1). Lineage (NCBI taxonomy): Eukaryota > Metazoa > Chordata > Amphibia > Anura > Aromobatidae > Allobates > Allobates femoralis. The sequence continues at coordinate 872,821,463 of JARQOC010000003.1, read as the reverse complement.
ATGACACACTACACTCCAGATGTGTCACCCTACACAGGGGCCAATGTACACCCATCATGATGTTTGTACTTTCCTACAAAGAGAACCTGAACTTCATGTGTAGGTACACATGGGTGAAACTACAGTGGCTTAATGTGTTCCATCCCAAAAACCATACTTGCAACGACCATGTGTTGGTGTCTTTGACCGCCATGCAACATATCTTGCCATTGTGGTACAACTCCTGTGCTTAAGCATACTGTGTTGGAAACACACAACATGGCTAACACATGAGTATATGCATCCACCATCACCTTCTAATATATTAGGTAATGGTTGAACTCAAAGAGGCACACTCTCAAAATGTTAGCCACAATTTTTACACCTTTGACTGAAAAGCTTTGTGATTGGGCTTCCAAATACAGATGCAGAGGATTCCGCAGCTGAAGAGGGCAACCATGACCCACCCCCAGGTGTGCCACGTACCCCACCGCAACAGGAGGCTCCGGGACACCATCACCCCCTATGATTCCTGGCCCGGCCAATGTGGAGATGGCATCAGTTGCACAGGCGGATGAAAGGCTTTCCGCAGAGTCGCCGACACAGGAGTCTCCATCAAACTTGTCGGAGCCATGGATGGATGATGAGTCCGACCTCCCCTCCCCACCATGGCCACAGGATGGGGAGGACATTTCCCCATCGGCTGGCCTGGATGATGGGCCCCCCTCTAGCCCCGGCCCACTTTTGCCTCACGGCCATGTCCTCTGGCCTCAAAGCCCCAGCCCAGTGGTTACCACCTCCCACCATTTCCAGCTCGGTGGCCAGCACAGGGGTGGCCATGTCCCCCGAGCCTGATGTGGCCGAGGTTGCCTCCCCAACAGGGCCTGGCGAGGAGGATATGCTGGAGCCAGTTGTTGACCCACACCTGGATGACTATGGTGGTAAGTGTTTTTTTGGCGGCTGTACACCGTGCACACTTTTTATTTTTTAGGGTTTGTTTTCTTTCAGGATGTTTGAAGTTTCTTGTGTATTAACACTTAAAATCATGTTTCTGCAGATGGGAACGTGCCGGTGAGGCCAGCTGGAGTCTCAGTGCCTCCCCATCATCCCATGATAGTTCTGATGATGGGCAGCATGAGGGTAAGGAGCTGAGTTTATTGAGAATGGTCAAAAGCAACACAGGTTTTTGGGGATTCTAATTTTGTGATTTGTAACAAAACAGGTGTCCCTACTTTGGCGGATGTGATAGAGGCCCACTCTGAATTTGCACGCCAACTCCACTCTGCAAACCAACGTCATCTCCTGGAGTTGGCACAGTTAGGGGAGATGCTGGCTGCCCTCCAGCAAGGACATGGTGTTGTCCCATGAGAAGGACACGATAAACTTTAATGGTCCATGTGGCCGGACTTACTGTTGTCCATGTTGGACCCTCAACATTGTTTGTAGCCATGTTGGCATTGTTATTTTTTTATTTTTTGCCCCCGTTGGGCTCTTTTCTTATAGTGTCCAACATTTGGACCATAGGGAGTATGTTGGGACTACCACGTTGCCCTCTTTTAAAACAGTGTCCCACATTGGGACCATCACAACCTGTGTTTGGGATATTCTCTCAGGAAACCAGCAAGGTGCAGTTAGTGTGCACGTTGTGTGTGATGTTGCACTTAATGTGCACTTTTAGCAAGCATCTTAAATTATTTGACTATATGTTCCAACACCTATATTGATGGGTTTGGGGAGGTGAATGGTACACTTCAATTACAGGACTAACATCTTAACGCCGAGGAAGTGAACCACAAAGAAGGTTCCAACCCTACATACACATGGTGTCCATGCATTACCTCCCCAAACATACCCCCCGTATTGGTGGATTTGGAAAATTTGGAAGGTGGGCCAATTGTAGCTCCAAAAATATAAACCGGGTGTTCAGTGTGTACAGATCTCACTGGTGGCCACCAGACACCATGAAAATCCTTACTTGCTGTGGTGAAAATATCATGTTGGTGACCACACCTTCGATTATATTTGTTTACACATAATAAGATTCCAGGCTATTGGTCAACAATCTTAACAAAGGGTGTATAATGTGCTAAATCTTGTGTTATGTTTAGGACATAGGTTAGGATGGTGTAACTTATGAACTGCTCACCTGATAGGGTTGGTAAGCACACAAGCAGCATAAGGGTAAGTTCACATTACCCAGCGGGTTGGTCGGCGGCGGCTGGGCGGGACCCGCCAGGAAGCTCCGGCGCCGTGCACCGGCTTCCTGGCGGGTATGAGCGGCGGGAGCCGGGCGGTATCCGGCGGCTGCCCAGCGGGTTCTCGGCGGCGATTCTGCAGCGGCTGGAAGCAGCACATGATTCTGCTTGCAGCCGCTGCAGAACCGGCCGTTTTTTAGAACATGATCATTCTTTGCTAACCCGCTGGGAAACCTGCGGGTTAGCAACGGATGACGCTAGGTAACCGCCGGTATGTGCACAGGCTTGGGCGGTTTACATTAGTTTCAATGTTAATCCAAACGCCGGTTTGGATTAACATAAATTTAAATAAAACTAATGTATGCAAAACGGCGGTTTACACAGGTAAACCGCCGAAAACCCGCCCAGTGTGCACATACCCTAAGCACTCGCAACAATACAGATGCTGCCATGACCGGACCTCCAAAGGTCACTGTGTTCCCGATAAGCTTTCAATAGGCAAAAGTACCTTGTGGGCCGAGGTGGTGTGTTAGTGTGATGTGGAAACCCAAAACAGCCGGATGTCTGGCTCTATTTTTATGTGGTATGGCACCTACAAGTTTAAGAGTACTATTGTAATAAACCATCAGTAAGGTATTTTGTATCTGACTCAGTAACGCATAGGACCAGAAAAAGCAAATACTACACCCAGGCAGAACGCTGTTTCTGTTTTCAACATCATCCAAACACAGCAGTTGGGAGGAGAAGGGAATTGGTCCTATTGTCACATTGTAACCAAAAACACATTTACATATGATGGGCCTCCACATATGATGTTAGTCTGACCACACGAATGAGGCAAATATGTTGAAGGGCCAACATTCATGCATTTACAAGTTTACACAATGGCTGCATAATGGTAAACATGTGCACTGCTTGTGTAAGGAATCTTTTATTTGGTCTCAACAAAAGATAAGGACACCCGTCCGAGATAAGGGCTGGCCAAGGGCAAATTAGCAAAAACAAATCACTAACAATGAATAATATTGTTGGAGGTCAAAAAAGGCCCTTACAGCTATGTACATTACAAAATAATTTGCACACTTATAGTGAGGGGGCTCTTGGTTCAAGGCACCACCATGACCCATCGTTGGCTGCTGAATATTTGGAGTATAGCCATATGGCAGAGGCCTCTGCTGTTGTAAATTTGTTTGCCCTCTGAATTCTGTAGGTCCTCCCGCAGCATATATTGGGCCCTGTTAAACTGGCCAACTGGAGTTGGCTCCGGTGGCTCCGATACGATGGTGCGGCGGGTTATGGTGCCATCACTGCCCGCGTCCAGTGCAAGGAGGATAACCCTCTCTACATGGCGCCGTGTTTCAAAGTCCATCTTCACCAACCGCTCACTTACCACCTGGCCAAAGCCACTGCTTGGTTTGCTCTCCATATTGAAGAGCACTTTTTTCGCCCATGTTCCCAGTTCAGTGGTAGGTGGTGTCAGAGGTCGTCTCCGACGCACAGCAAACCTCGGACCCTGATGCTCAACGTCAGCAACATGCTGGGTAACCGACTCCCCCTGTGATGGAGCTTGAGGGCTCTGGCTGCCTGAGGTGTTGTGTTCTTCCGGAGACACAATAGGCTCTGTTTCCTTTAAAAAATACATACTTTGATCTTCTACAAATGTCCACATTGTCTCTGCAGGTGCTAGCTCAGTCAAAAAGGGCAAACACAAGGTAACCTGGCTATTTAACATGGCCAAACACAGCCCTCATGGTGGTTAGAACAAATGCTGTTATTGAAAGATAAAGGTCCATGGCTTGGTCAATGTGCTCCATCGCAGCATACATTACGTTTGTAACCCAGCCATCCGGTCAGTCAAAGGGTCCGGACAGAGAGTACTGTATTTTCATCGCAAAACACTGAGCATGTAACACACATTTGGACAAAATTAAATAATTATGTACACACATTCCTGCATGGTCATTTCTTAACATTGAGACACACCTACCTCAGATGGCATTAACGTGCCCATTGGCGTGGAAGCGGCTTCTTGCAGCAAGGTCCTGCTGTTCATAGTGGCCCGAGGAAGCTGCTGGTCCAGTGTGAATTTGAGCAGGTCGTAGTACCACAATTGTGGAACATATACGTCATTGGTGCCAGACCCAGACCGTGAATCCATGACTTTCTGGTGCTCCTTACGAAAAACCGTCCTTAGGGACTTGATTTTCACCTTCACAAGATTCTCATCACAGGCCTCCCCGGGGTGGTGTGCCACATACAACTCCACCAATTTTGCATATGCCGCCGACTTAACCGCCTTATTTTTGTATGAAGCCAGCCTAGTGCGCCATAAGCATTCGTGCTCTTCATACAGTGCAATGAAGGCACGCATGAAGTCTTGATTTTCTGTCATCTGTAATTGTTAAAACGAGAAATTGTTGGTGTAAACAGCCACGTGTGTTTGAAGATCACATCGCCAACAGAGCATTGCAAAGGGCAGTATTTTTTGTATTGAAAGCAGTAAAAAGTCACTGTTCGTTTTTTCAAAATGAAATATTTGTGGATATCCCGAGACATTAAATTTTTGGAACACAAAAACATTCCTAGTCACTCATTTCTTTAATGTAAAGTATTGTCCACAACATGACGTTACAGTGCAACATTGAATTACATCTGAAGATCAATCCTGTAATGCTTGATCCAAGCAGGCAACAGTCACCTACACCTGTGTGTGTAGATAACGTTTGTCTGTACATTTATCCGAAAATTCCCAGTTCGTAGCCATGTTTGAGCAGCCAAAACCAGTGTCTGACACCTGGCGACACAGCAGATCATCACGTCATGGAATACATTGATTACATCGTCACTGACTGCATCGTCGCTGTGCAACACCAGCAGTGACCATCACCTGGCAAACAAGGCGTGGACACTGGTGCTGGAGGCTGGAGTGCATTACACCACAGAATACATGCCAATACACAATGACATGTATGGTATGGAAACGCAAATTCTTCAACCAGATGGAGGTTAGGCTGTGTGGTGAGCCTTATGTGTGGTGCTGGCTCAGAGATGTGCTGTAAACTCATATAAGGGCCGAAACTGTAGGCTGAATATCAGATCCAGCAAACATATAGGGCTCCTATATCACATAATGTATACTTTATTAAAGGGCTCACATTATTGGAGGACAATGGGGGCAGTGTATTAGGTGTGGCAACTATGTGCAAACCCAAATGTGTTTTGCCATAAAAAAAAAAAAACACATGGGGCATCAACAGTTAAATAAAGTAAGTAAATCACACTTAACATTGAACACATAACATACATCAAAGTACTTTACAACAAACAAGAGAAAGGTGTGTTTCTTTAAAACATCCCAGCCTACAATTACATACCGTTAGCAAACGCAATGGAGACGCCACCCGCTTGTCTTCAGAAAACGCCGACACTTGTCCTCCATGCTCTGAGGACGCTTAAATAATTGCCCCTGCAATGTCATTGGTCGTTCGTTTTCGCGCCAAGCTATTCCCACGCCCATTGCGTCACGCCGTTTCAACAGAAAACAGGGTGCACCGCAATGATCTGAATTATATCAAGGGAAGGAGGGGTCGCTCACCGTGCCAAGGTGGACAGATATGCAAGGCGGAGAGAAGACATGGCACATTGAGGGAGCAACACACACACACGAGTAGTAGAATAGTGAAAATTATAACTTTATTAGTGCAATAGACCAAACAAGAATAAAAACAATTAAAACCATGGGTGCCAATGCAGAACACAACGCTGAACATATGTACAAAATACAATGCTGACAAAACATGAGCAGGATATGACACAATATCGGTGATCACAACAGGTTAGACAAAATACAGCATTGAGTTGTAAGGAGAGACCCGAGGGTGGGGGATGAGAGCAGGTACGAGAAGTACTAGTGCTACTTCACCACAATATTTTACATAATTACGCTTGTTAGCCCAATATAAGGTGTGCAGTGTTATGGGTAACCAAAAATTCAGCAAATCATCCAATGAATAGGAGTCGTTTAGTAGTCCCAAACACAGTGGTCCCTAGGGGTGGTCACATATGGATAATAACAAAGATCTTATCCATGAGCTAACTAACCGTATAATTGGTACAAAGACCACCCATATATATATTGGGTACCCCCTATTTTTTGCATATAGTCAAACAGTGTAGGTCACCGTATCCACTGACAGTGGAAGATAAAGTGCATATTACCAGTCCGTAAATTGTCCGAAGTGTCAGTCCGAGGTATGAAGCGAGGTGACTGCAGGGAACCCAGGCCCCACGCGTATCGCTGCCAGGGCGCAGCTTCCTCAGGGGAAGTATTCACACTTAACATTGAACACATAACATACATCAAAGTACTTTACAACAAACAGAGAGAAAGGTGTGTTTCTTTAAAACATCCCAGCCTACAATTACATACCGTTAGCAAACGCAATGGAGACGCCACCCGCTTGTCTTCAGAAAACGCCGACACTTGTCCTCCATGCTCTGAGGACGCTTAAGTAATTGCCCCTGCAAGTCATTGGTCGTTCGTTTTCGCGCCAAGCTATTCCCACGCCCATTGCGTCACGCCGGAGCTGTTTAATTGGATGTGGAACTCCGGAAGGACACTTCCCCTTCCCTCGCGACTTGGCGTCCCGGACACATGGTGTTGGAGTTAACCAGGACAACTTACTGTGACAAACGCAGCTGCACGGAAAGGTACATATCATGTATTACAAGGCACAGAACCAAAGCAGAAGCACATGTGAGCTTCAGAGGCTTTCAGTGCATTGTTGGACGGTCAATTTTGTTTGTGTATCCACAGGGTCGCAATACTTAATTCCCAGCCCGTTTTTCCCGCTGATCAATTGTGCTACTGTCACCTTGTGTTGTCAAACGTGCCGCCCTGGCCGAGGTAATTTTGGGCAATTTAGCCCTCATAACAACATTTATTTTTAAAAGATATGTGGTGGCTAATGTTCTTTGTATTTTCATCTTTGCCTTTACAACAGTTGCATCTACAATGGACCCAGAGCCACAGAGACTACTGGCTTTGTCCTTGGTGGAGGAGGATTTGATTGAGGAAGAGCAATGGGAGGCCAGGAATAATCGAACACCACGACGGATGTGGGTGCGGCCGTGGCTGCTGAACAGGGCCAATAATTCCCACATTACGCTCATCCGTCAGCTCGAGGACCATAGCCCTCATGACTACCGTAATTATTTGCGCATGACAGAGGACACCTTTAAACTGCTGCTTGAAGGTGTCCGTCCTTACATTGCCCGGGAGGACACTGTTATGCGCTTGGCTGTACCACCTGAGGAGCGGTTGGCTGTCACGCTGCGTTTCCTGGCAACTGGCCATTCAATGACTTCCCTGCAGTATACTGCAGCATTCTCACGGCCTGCTGTGTGCTGCATAATTTTCTGCGTCGTAGGGATGCTGCATCATACACGCCAGGAAGTTATGTGGATTCAGTGGATCCCAATACGGAGAAATTCGACCGGGTGACTGGCGTGCCCACGACCCTGGCATAGCGCCACTCAAGGGTTAAGCCAGGGCCGTGTCCAGCAGGATGCCAGGGCCAGCAGAGACATCTACTGCTCCTATTTCAACTGGTCAGGTGCTGTGGAATGGCAGCAGAACATGGGGTAGTGTGTTGGATTACTGCACCCTGGCTTCTTAATTTACTCCCAATTTATCTGGCTTTATGTCAACCCACCTACCTTTTTTCCTCCCTCAGTAATTTGGGAGACAGATGTTCCCCCATCATGTGCTCTGTTATGTTTAAGATGTTGTTCTGTGCACACGATTCTTCGTTTCAAATGTAAGAACACAATTGTTGACATGTGTAATTCATTTATTTTTGACACACAAGAACGTTGTCCTCATAAAATCAGGACACACATTGATGTTGATATATGGGACAGTAAATTGAGCAGCACACAAAACATTGTGTCAGTGCTTTTCTTCAGCATGGGTTCCATCTAAACTAGCATCTTTACACAACGCACAAAGGTTGTCCAGAGACAAAGGGAATAGCCCCGTACCTGTGGCATTGGCTGCAAATGTCATGTACAATGGCTTAAGCATTGGGTAACCAATGTATGCTGTATGTGCGACTTCCTGACCACATGTCTGATTCAAGTCACAATTGCATACTGCCTCACACAAGCGTTCCGGGAGCATATTTGACCTACGACGCCATTGTGTGGATGATCACAACACGCAGACATCAATCTCCGCGGCTGACAAATGAAAATGCTGCTGTGACGACCAATCGGAGTGGTAGGGGCGCGGTCTAATACTGTGTGGCACGCCTTGTTGGGCATTTTTCGGATCACATTGCCGGTGAGGTGGTGCTGTGTGACACGGAGATCTGAAGAGCACACATCGCTTCAAGGTTGTTTCAGGCGATTCCGGAATCGCCGGATCGCCCTGGGTTGCCGTCGATATTGCTACGTGTGACGGCTCTCGAGCGATGCTGAAGCGATGTGCGCATTCATGAGATCGCCGCAACATCGCCGGCGATATCTCCCTGTGTGACGGTACCTTTAGTCCTCAGAAGGACTGTTGTGGTAAATAGAAAGGCAGCCCTGTGCCTACACTAGCTGAAAGGCCACAAATCTGTCCCTCAATCAGCAGCATCTCTCCCTACACTGACTGTCTAATGGTGTAGAGTGATGAGCACAGTGCGGTCAGGTCTTATAAAGACGCTGTGCGGCCAGCCAATCACTGTAAAGAGCGCCAACATGCAGCGAGGTGGACCCCGAGCATAGCAAGAGTATCGCGAGATTACTCGGTACTCGCCGAGTGTCTGTCTGTGCCCCTCATAGCCGTGAGGTCTGCTTGTGCCCCAAGGGTACCTAAGTCTGTCTGTGCCTCCCAGCGTACTCAGGTCTGCTTGATCACTTCAAGTGGAGCAGTAGTGTGTGAGTCACACTCCATCCATTTCACAGAGCTGAAATATGTGTCCCCACTCTCTAGAAACTTCTCTGACATCAGTGCCATTGTTACCCTGCTCTGTCTACTTCTATGTGACAAGGTGTTATGTGCGACCCCGCTGCATCCATTTCTTTAGGATCAGTAGTGTAAAGTGTGATTCCGCTTTCTATGGGAGCAGCAGTATTTTGTGTCCACGCTCCATCTATTGCTATGGGAGCAATATCATGTCACACCACAACATTCACTTCTATGGGAGCAGTTGTGTAATGTCACCTTTGCTCCATCCATTTCCATGGGAAAAGTAGACGTGTGTGACCCAGAATTTGTCCACTTTTATGGGACCTTTGGTGTTGTATGACCCTGCTCTATCCATTTCAATGGAAGTACTGGTGTTGTGTTGATTTTCTCTATGCATACTTCTTGGAGCTGTGGGCTTGTGTGACCACGCTCCATCCATTTCTGTGGGAAAAGGAGTGTAATGTGTGACCCCCGTTCTGTCCACTTCTATGGTAGCAGTCGTGTATTATGTAACCCAGCTCCATCCATTGCTATAGGAGTAGTATTGTTATGTGTGACCCCGCTCCTTCCATTTATATGGGTGCAGTGTTATGTGTGACCACGCTCCATCAATTTCTATGGGAGCAATGGTGTTATGTGTAACTACGCCCCTTCAATTACTATTAGAGCAGTTGATTATGTGATGCCTTTGTCCACTTCTATGGAGGTAGTGACATTTGTGATTTCACTCCTTCCATTCATATGGATACATTGTTGAGTGTGACCCCACTTCATTAATTTCTATGAGAGCACTGGTGTGTGTGTGATTTCACTGAATCAATTTCTATGTGAACAATGGCTTGTGACCCTGCTCCGTCTATTTCTGGGACCAAGCTCCATAAATTCTATGGGAGCAATAGCATGTGTGACACTGCTCCATTCAATTCAATGGGAGCAGTATTGTAATGAGTGAACCCCTAACTATTTAATATCTATGGGTTCAGTGATGTGTCACCCTGCTCCATTCACTTCTAGAGGGTGCAGCAGTGTTATTTGTGACCCAGCGTAGTCCACTGCTATATGAGCAGTAGTGTATTGTGTGAACCACGCTCAATCCATTTGTATGGGTGCAGTAGTATAAGATAAGGGTGTAATGTGTTACCCCACTCTGTCCATCTCCATAGGAGCAGTGGAGTTGGGTATCCCTGCTCCATCTATTTATATGGAAGGAATGGTGTTGTATGTGACCCCTGCTCCATCCACTTCTATGGGAGCAAAAGTGTCATATGTGAACCCCCAGCTCTATTCACAATGTGTGATACCGCATTATCTATTTCTGTGGTAGTAGTGTAATTGGGGACACTGCTCTGTCTACTGCAATGGGAATAAGTGTCATGTGTGACTTCGCTCCATCCAATTCTATGGGAAAATTAGTGTATTATAAGACCCTGCACCATCCATTTCTATGGCAGCAGTACCATAATGTGACAGCTCTCCATTCCTTTCTAAGAGAGCATTGGTGTTACAGGTGACCTCGCTCCATTCATTTCCATATGAGCAGTGGCATAATTCGTGATATTGCTCCATTCATTGCTAAGAAAGTAGTGTTATATGTAACCCTGCTCTATCCATGTCTATTGGACTCTATCCATTTCTATGGGAGCAGCAGTGTTGTGTGATTCTCCTCTATTCATTTCTATGGGAGCAGCAGTGTTGTGTGATTCTCCTCTATTCATTTCTATGGGAGCAGGGTTTTGTGATTTCCTCTATTCATTTCTATGGAGCAGCAGTGTGTTGTGTGATTCTCCTCTATTCCATTTCTATGGGAAGCAGCAGTGTTGTGTGATTCCTCCTCTATTCATTTCTATGGGAGCAGCAGTGTTGTGTGTTCTCCTCTTATTCATTTCTATGGGAGCAGCAGTGTTGTGGTGATTCTCCTCTATTCATTTCTATGGGAGCAGCAGTGTTGTGTGATTCTCCTCATTCATTTCTATGGGCAGTGGTATTTTGTGACCATGTTCCATCCATTTCTATGGGAGCAGTTGTGCATTGTGTGACCTTTGCTCCATCCATTTCCATGGGAAAAGTAGAAGTGTATGACCCCCACTTTGTCCACTTTTATGGGACCATCGGTGTTGTGTTACCCATGCTTTTATCATTTCCATGGAGGTACTGGTGTTATATGGTGATTTTCTCCATGCGTTTATCTTGGAGCGATGTTGTGTGACACCTTCCATCCATTGCTATAGGAGCAGTAGTGTTATGTGTGACGCAGCTTTATCCAATTCTAAGGAAGAAGGGGTGTTGCGTGTGACCCCGCTCCAATAATTTTTATAGGAGCAGTAGTGTAATGTGTGGCCCTGCTACATCCATGTCTATGGGAGAGGTAGTGCCTCGAGAGCCGCACACAGTGCATGTTTTCAGCATTTCCTTAGCATTGCTCTGAGGTTGGAATCATCACCAGTGCAGGTGATTATATTATCACCTGTGCAATACTAAGGAAATCCTGAAAACCTGCACTGTGTGCAGCTCTCGAGGCTTGATGTTCCCTACCCCTGATATAGAGTGCAAAGCTTCCTGCTGAACAGGTGATGCAATTTCTTGCTGTCGACAAGATGTGTGTTTTTCACATACGAATCTCGCAACGTGTTTGTGTGTTGTGTTTTTTTCTTTGCACCCATAGACTTTGATTGGCCTGTCCACACGTGAAACTTGCATACAATCGCAGCATGCTGTAATGTGACTCTAATGGTACCTTTACACGCCGCGACGGCAGGCTGGATACAGCCCGCTACAGGCTACAAATGTAGCTTGTAGCGCCAATGTAGCCCGTCGTAGCGACGTCTGAAGACGTGACGATACAGCTGGCAACAGATACCTCTGTTTCCTAGCTCTGCTCGAAAACTGATGGCTACAAACGCCGATGGTAGCGAGCTGTATCGGCGTGTAAAGAAGCAACGGAAGGGAACTCGGGACAGCCTGCGTTGTAGCTAAGGCGTGACCCTGGCTCCGTGTTACCGCGCCCCATGTGCGATCATTGGTGGAAGATGGTGCGTTGCGATTGGTTGTCGCCGCACAGGGCGGCATATTTAAGGAGCTGACGAGTCACACTACACAATTGCTCGAGCGTCAAGTATTAATCAGCCTCCTGCGATGCCTGCCCAATCATGGTATTATTGCTCTGTCCTATCAGCGTACGGACGTCTCGTAATCCACAATTGTAGCACGCCTATGTGCTGTCCCTGCTGCACCAGGTACGCCCATAGTAGCTGGTTATAGCGGTGTGTAAATGAGCTACAGTGGCTACTTGAGACACCCGGCGATGTATGCTAGCTATAGATGTAGCGTGGCGTAGCGCACCTTGTCGCGGCGTGTAAAGGTGATGCGTTGACCGTTTGTAACCGTTTGAGCGTGCTTGTGCACGTGAAGTAGCGGGATGTATCCAGCCTGCCGTCGCGGCGTGTAAAGGTACCTTAATTGCGAGTTCAGAAGAGGAAAAAAAGTCACAATCTGATCTGAATGATTGGACCGAGTGCAATGAGTTTTTCTCACATTTCACTCACCCGAGTTTGATGCCAGTGTGCCTGCACCCTTACTTCGATTATGATTTTGTGGGATTCCTTCATGCAGTTTCTCCTGTTGCCCTTCCATACAGAAGACACTTGTTGATCCACTTCTAATGACGTTGCTTCTTCTCTCCCTTGGTCTCCCGGTGGAGCTGGTTGGACACTGAAGTTACATTTGGCTGCTGCTGCGGTTATTCTTTTGAGTGCTTCATCAACAGCTCGACTATCGTTAAAGACCAATATGGTGGATTCAGATAGTAAAATGTTGTATTCCATTCTATGGAACTGTCTGCTCATAGATGTCATAAGTGAGGTCACCAGCTCTGTTGCCTTTGATGTAGTTACAGTTCTATCTGTCCGGATGTTGGCTAGTGACTCTCCGCAGACCCCTGCACAAAATGAGCATTTTAGGAGGTCACTTACCTTAGAAAGAGAAAACAGTAAATATTTTTTATTTTTTTTTTCAATTCTTTATTTAAATTTTCCAAATAAACAGAGTACTTAGTCTCGTCATCCAGGTCATGTCTGTATGTTAAGTACTCCTTTAGATGATCAGCTATCGGTTTCATATAAACAATAATACTAATGACAAAAGAAAATAAAAGAAAGTAAATAACAAAAGAAATCAGCTAAAAATTGAATAAAACAGGTGTATCTCAATAGAATGGTAATACGGTAAAGAAATAGAAGAAGTAAAGAAATATCTCCTCCGGACAACCAGTCCCATCTTGAGAACCCAGCATCCGTAAGAGAAGGGGGGAGGGAAAATTCGATCACCGCGGCATCCAGTATGGTGGCATCAAATTTTTTACTTTTTCCCATGTTTCTCTGTCCATGGCTTCCATATTTTAAGAAAGTGATCATGGGAGTAGGTCTCCCAGCTTGAGAGTTCCTCTAAATCTATGACTATCCGATAATTTAACCAGCCATTCCTTCAGGGTCGGAGGGTTTTGTTGCTTACATTTTAAAGTGATCATATGTTTAGCTGCTCCTATCAGGATCATCAGGGGCTTTGGAGGTAAAGAGAATGATGTGTGGATCACACTAGTTATATATGATCTACTCGATTGTCAGTCTGATGTTCAGACAATCCGGGCTGAGAACTGACGGGTACCGTCCTCTGAAGCAGATAAGGATTCGGGTATGGTTATTATTCTTGGATGTATCTGTCGCAGTCCAAGTTTTGGCCGGTATTTTACCAGGTTCTATTCCCTTTTTAGTAGTTTTGCAGTTTATTCCAGTGATTATCAGAGTATCCCTTTGAAAATTCCCTTGCTCTGCACAAACCACATATGTGCCTTTTTATTGGCTGGTAGAACTGGTGCCTGTCTTTGTCACAGGGCGTCAACCATCATCTGTTCAGATATGGCGCTTTCTGATATTATCCGTAGTGGGTTTACTGGTCAGTTAGTCCCTTAAATGTTTGTATTAGTCCACTCTGAGTTATTGGATCCAGGATAGCTGGTTGTCTCAGGATCCTCCATTGCAGCCTGGTGCGCACATCTTAGTCGGGATGATAGCTCCACTGTCTGGAGCTCCGGACACAAAATCGGAGCATGCAGCATTTTTGTGTCCGGGGAGAAAAATCATGGGAGCCTATTGTACCGGATTGCCTCGATTCGGGAACATCCGGGAACTGGACACCTGCGGCTGCACGCCACTGTTATTTCAGGTCCACGGCTAGCTCCCCGTGGTCCTGATTCATAAGCAGCGGCAGCTGCTTCCGGCTGCCCTCCGGTTCTGTGTGCTGATCCGGTAGAGGCTGTCAGGTTCATCCCTGACAGTCCCGGATTGGATCTTGCCGTGGTGTGAAGCCGGCCTCAGCAGGGAGAGACATTTTTAAAGTCACATCCTCCGTTCAATCCCACTAGCCTCATCGTCCCTCTAAGAAGTATGATAGAAAAATCTTGCTACTTTAAAATGCCAACAAAAAAGAAGGAGCAGGAAAGTAGGAGAAAGGGGATGGTGGAGAGGGGGGAAGGGACAAAGAAATCAGGATGAAGAAGCAAAGGGGAGTTGTGACGCAGCATATAATAGAAAAAATGAGTAGCAAAAGAAAGTACTAGTCAGTAAACTTCCAACAGACTCTTCCAACTTTATCCCAAGCGAGTAACAGGTCCGAACCTTGCCATATCTGTAATTAGCGTCTCAAGGAGTTTTGTATGCTCTCCCCGTCTTTGCGTGGGTTTCCTCCGGGCACTCCGGTTTCCTCCCACATTGTGAAGACATACTGATAGGATGTTTAGATTATGAGCTCCAAGAGAGACTGCATTACTGATGTATGTAAAGTGCTATGGAATTAATAGCGCTATATAAATGAATACTTATTCTTATTATATTATTATTATGTTAAA
Source organism: Allobates femoralis (assembly GCA_033576535.1). Classification (NCBI taxonomy): domain Eukaryota; kingdom Metazoa; phylum Chordata; class Amphibia; order Anura; family Aromobatidae; genus Allobates; species Allobates femoralis. Next base: position 872,806,435 of record JARQOC010000003.1, on the reverse strand, counting down.
TCTCTTTTGGCCGGGGTCGTCTTGGCTTTCGGAGAGGTAAGATTTCTTTTTGGTGGTCCAGTCCGCTGGTTTGACGAGTCTCAGAAAGTCCAATCCCATATCCAAAGGAAGCCATGAAGCGATTTGTATATGATCCAACTGTAGGGGTTCCCAGGACTTCTCCAGATCCTCAGGGGTACGAATGGTGAAAACTGTGAATACGGTGTCGTATGAGTAAGCGCTAGATCTGCAATTAATTCATTTTTAATCCATTGTCACTATTGAGGGAATAGAATACATGGAAGTCCCTATTAGATTTTTAGCTGCTACTTAAGTAGGGAAGGAGGGGTGGTCTTCCCGACACCACTCATCCAACCAGCAGGCTCCAGTGTAAAAGCATTTAAAATAAGTTCATCAAAAGTGGCCACCGACATCCGCAGAAACCTTTGGAACTTGTCAGGATAGAAAAGAACATGGAACGTTCCGTATAGTGGTCGGAGCTCATTCGCAGCATGAACTCAGGCACTTCGCCGTCTGCCATGTCTCTTTTGCCACCGGAGGAGCAAGAAATAGCGAAACACGCAAAAATAATGTATCTGGCATGATTCTGACACGAGCTGTCACAGCATCAACAATGGCTACTGGCCACACCCCTCTGACAAACAAGCCCTTTTATTGGTGGATGGATGTGGCTAACTACAACGCACAACCCCACATGACTTTTGAAGAAGAAACGTCTACCTATGCGTTAACGTATCCGTTATGAACTCATTACACCAACAATACCATATGAAACGCGTCCATTAATGGATCCTGCAAATGGTTGCAGTCTCCTAAGTGTGACCCTAGCCTTTATTACAGATTACCTCTGGTTGTTGGTTCAAATTAAATACCCTTTTCTATTACTGATCTTTGGTACATGTTTATTAAAGAAAAATCACATTCATATTTTTATCATAATGTCTCTGGTGTTGGTGTGTTTTTGGGGATCTCCTTTCCTCTTCTGTGCTTCCTCCCGGCTCTGTGCCATCCCTGTTTTTTGGCTGGTTATTGCCTCTCGTGGGCCGGTGCCATAGGATTAGATGGATTGGAGTCTCCCTGTGATCGATCTGAACCTTCCCCTGATAATTCAGGATCAGAGCAAAACACATTGTTGTTCAGGTTATTTGGATTAGACCCTTTGGGTTTTGGTTTTGGGGCGACTTCTGGCGGGTTTACACGTTGCGATATCGTAGTCCAATTTCAATGAAAAGTCACGTGGTTCGATCGTTGGACCCGATATCGTTCCTGCGTTGTATGGTGTGAACGTCCAATACGATGCAGGAACGATGTCAATGCGATATCGGGGATTGAATGAGCGTGCTATTCAATGCTCCGATATTGAAGGGAGATTGGAGCCGGATCGTGCTGTGTAAACGCCCAACTACGATGCGATTTGAGACGTCACCCATTCACTCCCATGTTAAGTGTTCGATCCTGGGTTGGGGGGCGTACACATCGCACGGACGTTGTATTTCGATATCGCAGTGTGTAAACCTCCGATGCGATGCGGGAGAAACGTGCACTAAATGCGCGCTCCCGCGCCATTGCGTTGCGATATCAGAATGATATTGAAGTGTGTAAACCCACCATTCCAGTCGTAAACTAAGATCATAATCCTTACAATCCCGTCTGAATTTAGATTGCTTTATGGTGATTGTTTTCTCTTCTCCCCTATCCATTCTTTTGAGTAGAAACTCACGTTTTCTTTTAAAATCTGTTGATTCTGCCTGTTTTGTTAGAGCTTCATGTGAAGTTGCCACTTTATCTTCTAGATCCTTGATCCTTTTGGATTCATCTTTGATTAATCTGTTAATTATCGTGAACAATTGGATAATATTTTGTTCCATGCCAACATATAATTGTCGTCAGAAGGAAAGGTAGGCAACTTCCGTATCCTTGGGCCTCTAGGCACCATTTCTCTGTGCACATACTTTTGTAGGGTAACCGAATCCCACCCGACTCTCATGGCCGCTTTACACGTCCCGATATCGTTGTCCAACAACGATAAAAGGTCACGTGGTTCGGCCGTTGCCGCCGATATCGTTCGTGCGTTGTGTGGTGTTAATGTGCAATTCGATGCAAGGACGAAGCCAAAACGATATCGTTGGGGAATTGTGCAGGCTTTCCAACTGCCCAATATTGGATGGACGATCTGGCAGGATCGTGCTGTGTGACAGCCCAACACCGATTTGGAGCACAACTCCCCCTATTCACTCCCATGTTAAATGGTCGTTCCCTGGGTCACTCGTACAAGAGGGCATATACATCGCAGTTGTGTTGCCTGTCGATATCTCCCTGTGTGACAGCTCCTATGCGATCTTGGATTACTGCCAAAAATGCGCGCGCTCCCGTGCCGTTGTATCCAATATCGGGACGTGTAAAGCGGCCATCAGTCTTTGCAGCATAACTTTTTCTAAATTTATCTGGTGCTGGATTCTACCTTGAAGATTTTTTTCATTGTTTAATTACACACATCCGGACTAACAACTCGGCTCACTCCTGACATCAGATGGACTAAAGGCCAGGTTACACGGGGCAATGTGCCAGCGACCCGACCAACGATCGGAATCGCTGGCACATCGATATGTGATCGCTGGTGAGCTGCCAGACAGGCAGACTCACCAGCGATCACCCAGTGCAGCGCCAACACCTGACAGTCGTTATGATCATTCAAGGTGTCAGGCGCAGACTGGGAATCACTGGTCATTGCCCTGTCACACATGCCGATGTATGCGTGACAGTGGTAGACCAGTGACTGAAAAATGGTCCAGGTGATTCCACAGCGATCAGCGAGCTCATCGCTGGTCACTGCGGCATGTCATACACAGCGACACCGCTACAAGGTGACGTTGCAGCGATATCGTTAGCTATATCGCTACATGTAACGGGGCCTTAAGGCTGGTTTTACACTGCATTTTTTTACCTGATCAGGTTTGTGTGCTGGAACCAGGAGAGGAACTTGCAGGGAAAAAGTATAATTGAAAGATTGACACCTGTTCTGGGTTTTGGAGACACTCCTGGTTTTGACACACAAACACTGATCAGGGAAAAAACTGCAGTGTGAAACCAGCCTAAGAAAAAATAAAACATATAAGGCTATAAAGACTTTAGTTTTCTTTTCTTGATATTATATTGTCTTGACTTATCACGATTGTTACAGAATACTAGCAGGTCCTACACTTTTACCACATTTAGAGAAACCAGGATGTTCCAACCAGGTCTTCCCTTTTTCCTTTGATTAAAGGGATCCTGTCACCTCAAACGCCTTCTAAGCTACCAAAACCTGTCCCTGCAGCATCCTATCACTAATCTCACACTCCTTTTGTCTCCTAAAAGCATCCTGTGAAAGTGCATAAAAACGATTTATTACTCCCTCATTAGGGATTATAATTAGCAGGAGCTATATTCTTTAGCCCTTAAGGTACCGTCACACGCGGCAATTTTGCAAGCAATTTCACTGGCAATTTGATGGTTGCAATGAAATCATGGATACATGGTTCTGTTTTGTTGCCATGTAGAAATGGAACAATGTGTCCATGATTTCACTGCAACCTGCAAATTGCCAGTGAAATTGCTTGCAAAATTGCCACGTGTGACGGTACCTTTAGGGTGTGTTATTTTGCAGCCTGAATGATCCAGCCTCTCTGTGCAACTTCTGCTGTGATGTGGAGCTGAAAGCAGGACTAATGATTTGCATTCTGTGAGTGACACAGAGGGGGAGGGCAAAGCCTGCACAAGCAAAGCAGCACAGAGGGAGGGTGGATCCTGGAACCTGCAAAACAACACGCCCTAAGGGCTAAAGAATATAGCCCCTGCTAATTATCACTAATGAGGGAGTATTAAAACGTTTTTATGCACTTTAACAGGATGCTTTTAGGAGACAAAAGGAGTGTGAGATTAGTGATAGGATGCTGCATGTTTTAGTAGCTTAGGTGGCGTTCCCTTTAAAAAAGGTTTGGGAAAATGATGTGACCAATGGTAATCGTCTCTTTACCCACACACTTAGGCTATGTGCACACGGTGGGCGGGTTTGTGTCGGCGGCGGCTGGGCGGACCCGCCAGGAAGCTCTGGAGCCGTCCACCGGCATCCTGGCGGGTATGTGCCGCGGCTGTGCCTCGGGTTAGCGGCGGGTGCACAGCGGGTTCTGCAGCGGCTGGAAGCAGCACATGATTCTGCTTGCAGCCGCTGCAGAACCGGCCGGTTTATAGAACATGCTCATTCGTTGCTAACCCGCTGGGAACCCAGCGGGTTAGCAACGGATGAGCATGTGGAAACCGCCGGTGTATGCACACCGGGGGTCGGTTTCCATAGGTTTATATGTTAACCCAAAAGCCGCTTTTGGATTAACATAAATTTACATAAACCTCATGGAAACCGACCGGCGGTTTCCGCTGCTAAACCTGCAGTAAACCTACCAGTGTGCACATACCCTAAACCTCCCGGCTGCAGTTATCTACATGCAGAGGAATCTTCATATAGGATCAGCGTCTTAAGATTATAGATTTGATTCAGAGTGATGTTCGTTGAGAACAATGTTAGTAGCTCTGTCCAGTGACCGCTGGTGATCACCTCTCTTGTGGAGTTTGTCAGGTGACTGTTTTAGCTCCGGAAAGAGATAAGTGGTATCACGACAATGTACACTGCTCAAAAAAATCAAGGGGACACTCAAATAACACATCCTAGATCTGAATGAATGAAATATTCTCATTGAATACTTTGTTCTGTACAATGTTGAATGTGCTGACAACAAAATCACACAAAAATCATCAATGGAAATTAAATTTATTAACCAATGAAGGCCTGGATTTAGAGTCACACACAAAATTAAAGTGGAATGTAATGTCAAATAGAGGCTCAGTATTGTGTGTGGCCTCCACGTGCCTGTATGACCTCCCTACAACGCCTGTCCATGCTGCTGATAATGTGGTGGATGATCTCCTGAGGGATCTTCTCCCAGACCCAGACTAAAGAATCCGCCAACTCCTGGACAGTCAGTGGTGCAACGTGATGTTGGTGGATGGCGCGAGACTTGATGTCCCAGATGTGCTCAGTCGGAGCGGATTCATGTCTGGGGAACGGGCAGCCAGTCCATAACTTCAATGCCTTCATCTTGCAGGAACTGCTGACACACTCCAGGCACATGAGTTCTGGCATTGTCTTGCATTAGGAGGAACCCAGGGCCAACTGCACCAGCATATAGTCTCACAAGGGGGTCTAAGGATCTCATCTTGCTACCTAATGGCAGTCAGGCTACCTCTGGCGAGCACATGGAGGGCTGTGCGGCCACCCCACACCATTACTGACCCACTACCAAACTGGTCATGCTGGAGGATGTTGCAGGCAGCAGATCACTCTCCACGGCGTCTCCAGACTGTCACGTCCGTCGTATGTGCTCAGTGTGAACCTGCTTTCATCCAAGTAGAGCACTGGGCGCCAATGGCGAATTTGCCAATCCTGGTGTTCTGTGGCAAATGCCAAGCGTCCTGCACGGTGTTGGGCGGTGAGCACAACCCCCATATGTGGACGTCGGGCCCTCGTACCATCCTCATGGAGTCGGTTTCTAAGCATTTGTGCAGGCATATGCACGTTGGTGGCCTGCTGGAGATCATTTTGCAGGGCTCTGTCAGTGTTCCTCCGGTTACTCCTTGCACAAAGGCGGAGATAGCGGTCCTGCTGCTGGGTTGTTGCCCTCCTACGGCCCCCTCCACATCTTCTGGTGTACTGGCCTGTCTCCTGGTATCGCATCCAGCCTCTGGACCCTACTCTAACGGACACAGCAAACCGTTTTGTGACAGCTCACATTGATGTGCCATCTTGGATGAGCTGCACTACCTGAGCCACTTGTGTGGGTTCTAGAGTCAGACTCGTACTACCACGAGTGTGAAAGCACAACCAACATTCAAAAGTGACCAAAACATCAGCCAGAAAGCATTGGTACTGAGATGTGGTCTGTGGTCCCCTCCTGCAGAACCACTTCTTCATTGAGAGTGTCTTGATAATTGCCAATAATTTCTATCAGTTGTCTATTCCATTTGCACAATAGCATGTGACATTGATTGTCAATCAGTTTTGCTTCCTAAGTGGACAGTTTGATTTCACAGGAGTTTGATTTTCTTGGGGTTATATTCTGTTGTTTGTGTTCCCTTTATTTTTTTGCGCAGTGTGTTTTTCTTTTTTAAACATATTTTATTGATTTTGGCAACGTAAATGTTAACAGTTCCAAATATAGGATCTTGTACTTCATATTATATATATATATATATATATATATATATTGTGGTATCGCGTTCACGGACCGAGTTGGGGTTCACTCACTTGGCAGCTATATTTAAACACAGCGACAGTCTCTCCATTTAATTAAAAGTCAAGTTGGTTTATTCAGTCAGCATAAACCACCTTCCAGCACATAAACAGGAGCCTTTCTTCGGCTTACAAGTACATACCGCCTGGTATACAGTCTGCTGAACGTCACAGGTTCAGGTACACTTCTGCCGCTGTATCCCAGCCTCCACTTGGGCCTGTTGTCAGTCCTCACAGGGCCTCTGAGACACTGCTCCTTCAGACTGGATGTCTGACTTCTGCCCACAGCCCAGCAGCCTGCTGGCACTCCATGTCTCAATCACTGTCAGTCTCTCACATGTCAAACACAGACTCCATTAACTATCCTGAGACACACCCACATCTCCAGCAAGTTGCAAGCTTAACTCTTGCCATGCTGTTCTAAGCAGACTGTGGCTTCCATGGCAAGACATTCATAAAACAGGCAGCAGTCTTCTGCCTGTGCAAAACACACTGGCCACCTGTGTGATGCACCCGGGCCATGGGCTACATCACCACATACCTCCCCCCTCTGTTCAAGCCTGTGGGGGCTGAACACAGTATCCCAGACAGTTCATTGTAATCCGGCGTTGGCGCTCACTTGGCACCATACGTTCCTATACAAGGGGGTCATCGGTGTCGTCACCAGAGTTCAGACCTTGTCAACCTGTCAGGGTCTGTCATGGGTATACGTCCTATCTCTGTGAGGCCTGCCCCACCCACAGCAGTCGGTACAATAGTGTGCTTTCCGGGCACCTGTGTCTAATGACTGGCCTTGGGCTTCTGTCCGTGAGGCACGGTCTGTCGCTGTCACCAAGCTCTTTTCAGTCAGAACATCTTTTGGATATGTCGGTTTGACAGATCTGTCCCTCCATGGCCGCCTCCAATGGGTAGAGCGGTAGTGAGATACATTTACAGTCCAATCTCCTGTCTTGTCTGACTCTAAGACACCTTGGTTAGACCTTCCCTGCCCCTGGCGGTCAATACGGCAGTGTAATTCACTTCCCTCTGTATCCAATGTCAAGTCTGACTTTCTATTCTCACATATTATATTAGCTCTTTCGTCTAGGACCCTCAGCATTGGTGTAACAGGGGATTCTCTACCCCTCAAACTATTCTGCCTCCTATCCTCAGGATGTCTTAGATAAGCTCTCAGTTGGCATTTATCTTCATTGCCCAGAGACCCGTTGCACCATTTGTCTCTAGCTTCAGCTGTGACCCATCTATTACTGGGAGGACCCCCACTTTGTTGAGTACCATGATGTAAAGATGGCTTCCATCTTCGGCAGCGATGTTGTCTCTTGATTCTTGCTCTTTCCAGCCTTAACTGCTGCACTTCTTTTAGGTGACTCACCCTATAAGTGAGAAGAATCCGCATATTGTCAAGACTCTCCTCTGTCCCCACTATGAGGAATGGAACCATACCCACTTTCCTGGGTATCTTCTCTTCTCTATCATTGGGAATTCGCACTCTCGTCACTCCAGCCTTATCCACCATTTCCTGCATGAGTCGTCCATTCTCCCCGATGACTTCTTTCATCAGTGCACTAGGCACCTGGACAACATCTTCCAGTAGACTCCGTGCTCTCTTCATAAGCCTCAGCCGCCTAGTAGCTTCTTCATTCTTTAGCCGGATCAACTGCTTCATGCGAATACACCTCAAGTGCAAGTCCTTCAGGATAGCCACCCGATCCACAGTGACTTTGGATGTGGACAGAACCACCAGCTGTTAAACTTCTGGAGACCAGTACACCTTACCGGCTTCCACAGCCTTCTTGAAGTCATCATGCACAGACTCTCTGGCACACTCATCTCTCAAGTTTTCCGGAACCTGTACCAGGCACTTGAAAAAGGGAGTCTCACGCTTTTCTTCTGCCACGACATGATCACCTTGCTCAGTGTCCGGAATCGTCTCTCTCCAGACTTCCACCTTTTCAAGACGGTTTAACAGATCGGACCCCTGCCGCTCCATCTTCTCCAACGCTGCCTTATTCATCGACTGGCTTTCCACCAGGCGACCTCTGATCTCGGATATCGTTCTCTCCAACACACTTACTCGGTACTCAGCTGCCTGTCTCCGAAGTTCTTCCTGCTTTAACTGCTCTTTTATTAGCAGAGTCCTTTCAGACATCTCTCTCTCCAGTGCACATACTCGGCTCTCGACAGCATATCTCTGAAGCTTCTCCTGCTTCAAATGGGCTTGTATCATCTCCTTGAGCCTCCTTAGCTCGCTTCTTCCATCCTCCAGATGGGTTGAGCTTCCATCACTCGAGGAGGTATCTGCTTCAGACCTCACTTCCTCTGTGGCTTCTGCACCCTCGGTCTTCACCTGGGTCTCGGCCTTCTTTTGGGCCTCGGCATTGTCACTTTCAGAGTGTTTTAATCCCTCAAACTCTTCACCTTCCGGATCTTTGGAGTATTCCACCTTCTCCACTACTGCCGTTACCTGCCCCTCTTGGGGTCCGGCAGCACCACTGGCACCCTCGGCCACATCTCCTTGGGCATCAGCAGCCCCATCTGTCACTCTCCACCAGGCAACAACATCCTCAACTTCAGAAGACTTCTTACCTTCCCTCTCTTCATTCTCAGGGTCTTGGGAGATGTCTACCCTCTCGGACCTAGCACTGCCTATTTCCATGAGGTGACCTGCTGACCTACCACCGGTTATCCGTTCAGACCCTGGAGAGGACACACACACCATCTTCTTGGCTGGCTCCATCTCCCTGACTTCATCTTGAGGAGCATTGTTGATACCCTGTGTCAGTTCCTCTGACAGCACAATAACTGTGTCAGCCCCAGTGGTTGCTTCAGGCAACGACACTTCACCTCCCATCTTGCTTTTCTCAGGGTCTGGAAAAGAACTCACACATGGAATAGAAGTACATAACAGTATATTATCAGCTGGGGTCACCTGGGCAGCTTTTTTTTGTTGCTTGCTCCTTTTGTGACGGGAGGATTTGCCATTCTTGCTGGGCCCTTCCTTCCTGTACTCCCTTTCTTTTTCAGAGTCACAGTCACCCCTTGCGTCTGTGTCACACTCCACCATCAGGTGAACCCCCAAGTCTCTCTCTAACTTGGTGTCAGCTGCATTCTTGTCAGCTACCACAACACTACCAGTCATCATGCGGTACACTTCAGGGGACGTCAGGTCACTAAGTTGTGCCGACGTATGACTTTCACTGGTCACCCCTACCTCAGAACTGTCAATTTTGGGAGGTGTTGCCTCTTTATCAGACACAACCCCATCAGCAGAGAGCCCTTCATCCTCCTGCTGTAGAGTAGCTCCATTCTCCCACAAGTCTGAAAACAGCCTAGAGTCGCGGCCTATTATCACTGGACAAGTCAAGTTCGGGACTACAGCTACATCATGGCTTGCAATGTCCCTGGCCGTCTCAAGGACCACTCTGGACACTGGGTAGTCTTTAGTGCCCCCATGAATGCAGGTGACTTTCATCTTCCTTCCAGGCATCAGGTAGACATCAGGCGCAGCCCTCACCAGGGTCACCGCACTCCCAGAGTCTACAAGTCCGGGCACAGATTCTGCATCGACTTTCATGGGACACACGCGTGGAAACTCTCCTGGTGGGTAGTCTATATGGCAGACGGGACACACATAATACATTTGTCCCCGGCAACAATCCGCCTGCGCCACCCCTAGGACTTTGGGATGCCCCGCCCCTTTTTGGGCAACTATCACTTTTCGGGACTCCAACCCCTTTTGGGCCATTATCCCCTTCATGGAATCCGCCCCCTTTTGGGACTCCACCCCCTTTTGGGCTATTATCCCTTTTAGGGACACCTCCCCCTTTTTGGACCCCGCCCCCTTTGGGGAAACTACCACCATCTGGGACCCGGCCTCCTTTTGGGCAACCCAGTCTATAGGGGATACTTTCTGGTGACACCCCGCAGTGTTTGGTTGGTGCTGCTGCTTCTGGCTCTGCAGCAGGTGGTCCAAGAGCTCCTCCATGCTGCCAGGCACTCTCTTGCTGCAACGAGAAAAACAGGAGGGGCGCTCCAATGGGTAATACCCGTTGTTCTATGGGGAAGGGGGGGGTAGATTTCCACTAACCTTTCCTGGTTGTACCGCCCGTACAACCAGGATCTCCAGCATGTGGTGTATTACTGCTCACCAAGCAGAAAGCAGTCGCTTGACTCCTCCCACGTGCACCTGGGTTGAGTGCGCTGTCCACCTTTGTGACCCCGCCAGCCAGATGCTTGTATGCGACGTCTTCGTGACCCCACCGAGTCTCCGGAAAACGTGCTTGGGTACGTTGTGCAGTTACCCGTAGCAACCAATGTCCATATAAGTGCACCTGCACCGTTACCACAATCCACAACAAACCTTGTAGGCCTTGTTCGTTGCCTCCAGCAATAAGGCTGCTACAGGTGCCCGCATTCTCCACCAAATGTGGTATCGCGTTCACGGACCGAGTTGGGGTTCACTCACTTGGCAGCTATATTTAAAACACAGCGACAGTCTCTCCATTTAATTAAAAGTCAAGTTGGTTTATTCAGTCAGCATAAACCACCTTCCAGCACATAAACAGGAGCCTTTCTTCGGCTTACAAGTACATACCGCCTGGTATACAGTCTGTTGAACGTCACAGGTTCAGGTACACTTCTGCCGCTGTATCCCAGCCTCCACTCGGGCCTGTTGTCAGTCCTCACAGGGCCTCTGAGACACTGCTCCTTCAGACTGGATGTCTGACTTCTGCCCACAGCCCAGCAGCCTGCTGGCACTCCATGTCTCAATCACTGTCAGTCTCTCACATGTCAAACACAGACTCCATTAACTATCCTGAGACACACCCACATCTCCAGCAAGTTGCAAGCTTAACTCTTGCCATGCTGTTCTAAGCAGACTGTGGCTTCCATGGCAAGACATTCATAAAACAGGCAGCAGTCTTCTGCCTGTGCAAAACACACTGGCCACCTGTGTGATGCACCCGGGCCATGGGCTACATCACCACAATATATATATATATATATATTTAGAAAGCTGCTATGCATAATGAAGAAGACATTGTGATACTTTAAACCGTATCTTGCTTAAGTCCCCCCCCCCCCCCTGTCCCCCTTTTCCCATTCCCTGCAGCAATAATATCTATTTTTATGGTATTGGAGTATTGTCCTGAATTCTTTCTAACAGATACCATCGGGTGTTTTCAAACTGACTCTTAAGTTGATTTTTCGTCTCTTGGGGTATTGTTGGTAGAAGCAGTGACCATGTAGTCAAGAACCTTTATCTGTCAGGGTGTTTTTTCTTTATCTGTCAGGGTGTTTAGCCAGTCCATACGAAACAGGAACATTAACTTGGATTGTATTAGGGTCCTAGTCGTCGGCTCTGGACTTAGCCATTGATGTAAGATGCTCTTCCTTTACTGCTGATGCCCACACTATTAACATGACTCCTATCTAAGATATTAAAGATTGCCCATTGTGGAGTCAATGGGAACCACGCTCCACATACCCTTTGGATTTCATCATGTGTTGATTTCCAAAGTCTATTGATTTTCTCACACTCCCATTGATGATGTAGGATATCCGTATTTTCTACGTTACATTTTGCACATCTAAATCTTTCCTTTGTTGTCATTTTTGATTTGATAAGGTGTAATATATGCTCTATGTAGGATTAACATAGCCATGTCCGTGTAGCTGCTGGATCCCACGACTTGTCTTTGTCTGTCGATGGCTCTCACTATGTCCTCAACCGTCACTTCTCTAAGTTCGGTCGCCCATTTTGCTGGTCCTGTGGTTGTCCCCTCCCATGACCATTCTCTTCTTAGTAATGTATAAATGCAGCTAGTCGACACTGGCTGTGTCATAGCATTTCTGAGAGCCATTCGTCCTATGACCTCCTTGTCCTATCTGGCTATCTGGATTACCTTTTTGAGCTAAACTTCTTGCCTGTAAGAATAAAAATGGTCTATTCGTAAAGATGGGGAAGCGTTAAGTGTTTCCAAGATGTTAATAGTTGGAAGTATTGAAGCCATAAGGGGTTTTATGTTTATTGTGTATAGTGTGGACAAATCCGCTGGAATGTGGACCCCCAGATACTTGATGTGCTCCATCTGAAGGGGATAGTCTCTGTTATCTTCCCCCTCTCCCCGAGGGCCAGAGCTTCTGATTTGTTGTAATTTATTTTATAACCATATTGTTCCATGATTTTCATTATCACAGGGATTTCAATCTTAGGGTTGGAGATAAACAACAGGATGTCATCCACAAAGGCTGCTATTTTGTATGGTATATCTCTGATTTGTATGCCCTTATATGCTGTTGAGTTCTGATTAATGGGTCTAAGGCTAGGTTGAACAGTAAGGGCGATAGTGGGCATCCCTGCCTTGTGCCTCTTTGGATCTTAAAGGGTGTTGTAAAGGTGCCGTTTATGGCCAGCCTGGACACCGGTGCATTATCAATGTTTTTAATGGCATTACAAAACCATGGACCGAATTCCCTCAATGCCAGGACCTTAAATAAGTAATCCCATGACACTCAGTCAAATGCTTTATCGGCATCCAGGCTAGCCATCACAGCCCGACTGTCTTTCCCAATCCTCCCGTATGATATTACTCCCAGTGCTGTACGTATATTGTATGTGATAGATTTACCATGGACAAATCCGATTTGTTGGGGAGAAATGATTGAGAGAAGTATCTTCTGAACTCTGTTTGCTAGTAGTTTTGTGAATATTTTAAAGTCTAAGTATAATAGTGAGATCGGTCTATAGCCCTCCACTTTCAATGGGTCTTTGCCTGGTTTTGGGAGTACTATTATGTCGGCATCTGTAAACCCGTCTGGAGCACGCTCCCCCTTAACCAGTCTGTTAAAAATTTCACATAGGTGTGGGCCAATCACTCCCCCCATGAGTTTATAGTATTCGTTACTATACCCATCTGGGCCAGGTGCCTTGGAGGTCTTCAATGTGCTAATGGTCTGTATTACCTCCGCCACCATCATCCTACAATTCCGTCAGACTGGGGACCGTCTCAGGCGTTAGTAAGTCAGAGATTGCATCCGTTTCCCCCGGTTCTGCCTTATGGAGAGACTCAAAAAATGACTTGAACTCCCCATTAATTCCCTCGTCAGTAGTCTGTGTTACACCGTGTTTATTTAAGATTTTATGGACTCTGGTGACTTTTCGATATGGCCTTGTGATGGACGCCAGCAGTTTCCCTGGTTTGTTTCCCCATCTACAATATTTCTGTTTCTGAAAATCCACACCATAGGCCGCTCTTTCATGAGCCAGGACCTCTGCCGCTTCCTTTGTCTCTAGATATTTCTGTTTTGTGTGTGGTGTATTATTTATTTTAAATAGTTTGTATGGCTCTGTGAGTTGTGTTTGTGATTTCAAAATTCTTTTTATTACTCACGTAAGATATAATATGACCTCTCATGACTGCTTTGGATAAGTTGAGGTGTTACTATATGGTCTATATTGTTGGTTTTAAAATTGTTCCATTCCAGATGAAGATAGTTGTTTTTTTTTTGTTTGTTTTTTTAAACATTATATTTATTAAGATTTTTCATATACATGGAATAAACAACCAAGATCTCAACATCAAGATCTCATAAGATCACTTGCATCCATACAGATACATTGTAGCATGAGTTATTGACAAAGATTCCCCATCCCACCAACTACCAATAATATGTATTCCTTCTACCTTCCCTAGCAAATGCATATCTTTATCTTTCTCTAAATACTCAATAGTAGCTGTATATTATCACAATTTCTGTGTCACTAACTTTCCCCTTCGTTCAGTAAAAAGGTAACCTTCAAACACCCAGTCTACCCAACGGACCCGTCTATGGATTTCAGGAGATACCATGCAGTTTGTGTAAGTGGACGCATTAAGTCTCTGATTTCAGTGTCTGTTAACTGCTTTTCAATAAATATTTTCCACTTTGTCATGAATGCCCCCATCAACTTTGCTTTGTCTCTCAACATTTCCCGTCTATCAATTTCCAATGCTCGCTTGAGACCCATTATAAGATCTTCTTCTCTTGGTATACTAGAGTTGAGCCAAAATCCCAGTAAAAGTCTTTTGGACAATAAGATTAGTGTGTGAATTAGCTTCAAATTCCCCCCTCCCCCTGGTGGCATCGCTAGGTCCTGGAATATCCACAATTTGGGGTCCAAAGCATATGTGGAACCTTGTATTCGTAAAACCACATTACTAACCATTTCCCAGAAATTCTGAACCTCACGACAACCCCACATCCCATATTTGGGACAGTGAAACAATCTATCTGGGTTAGTCGTATTTGGGGGAATATTAAATCCACCAACTATGCCATGTACAATTCGGAAGTGGGAGTCTCGCCATCTTTCATTCAGTACACATTTGCGCACCTTCTTCCAACCCGCCAGAATTTCCTCGCATACGGTATCACGTTGAACAGCTTTCTGCCATCTATTGAACAATTTGTCAGCTCCTATTGGAAGCAGAAGCTCCCTCAGTTCCCTGTATAAAATAGAGATATTCACCTGTGCTATATCCAATCCTATAATCTTATCGCACGTGTGGGGACCGGATTCCTTAGCTACATTAATCAGTTTGATCATGACATGATGTTTGATTTGCTGGAATTCAAAAGTCTGAAAACGTCTCAAACCGAAACATTCTATTGTTTCCTGTTCAGTCGGCCACCGTCTCTCTGTTTTATGTATTAGATCTCCCATTTTTCGTATCCCTCTATGTCTCCACTCAGTGAACAGTGCATTTGTTCTTCCCAATGGGAAATCGGGGAATGCCCATGGATTCAGATGTTTTGAGACTATCCACGGCAAGCCACATTTTTTTCTCACCGCCTTCCACATCATTATGGTGTCTTTGAAAACTATTGCGGATTTAATGTGTTTTGGAATGCCAGCTAAGGAGGTGTGGAGTAGCGAGCGCCTATCGCAGGGTTCACAAAAGGATTTCTCCAACAAGCCCTTGAGCAGGTGGACTTGACCCGGCGTTTTGCCCAGGTAGAGCCCTAGATATTTGATTGAAGAGTGAGCTATGGTTATGCCTAGCGGTCTAAGTGTCTCATCTTGTGTAATATTATGTAGCAGTGGAAGGAGTTCGCACTTTTTTTGTTAAGGCGGAACCCTGAAAAAACTCCAAATCTTTCAAAGACTGTTCATGAAAAGAATAATGTCATCCGCAAAGAAAGCTGACTTGACCTCCTCTCTTCCTACCTTAATGCCTTCAAATGTACTATATTTATTAATATAGCGAGCTAATGGTTCTAAAGCAATATTGAAGAGGAGAAGGGGACAAAGGGCAGCCTTGTCTAGTCCCCCTCTGTAACCGAAAATTTGGTGACAAAAAGCCCGGGGTATATACTCTGGCCTTTGGGTTAGCATAAAGACCCTGCAAGAATGTCCGAAATCTCCCTTATATACCTATACGATCCAAGACTAATCCCAGCCATGGCCACCTGACATTATCGAAAGCTTTCTCTGCGTCGAGTGACCATGGCTGGGCCCTCCCCCCTCTGCCATGTCCTGTTGCGTACAACATCTAGGACCAGTAGAGCTTTTCGAACATTTATTACTGCCAAGCGGCCTTTTATGAATCCTGTCTGCTGCTTATCAATTAAACCCGGGAGAACCCCGGCCAGTCTATCCGCCATAATTTTAGAAAGAATTTTCAAGTCCTGATTGATCAGGGAGATAGGCCGGTAGCTCGCAGGATTCTCTTTGTCCCCTATCTCCCTTCGGTAGCAACCGAATATGAGCGAGATTCATTTCCTCTGGAATCGGCTCTCCATTTAACAGGCAATTGTAAAGGTTTCATATGTCAAAACCAACCAAAACGCGACAACTCAGTATAATGCAAAATCATTTTATTTGAGGTTAAAACCAGAATGACACAAGCATGGGAAACAGAGGGACCAAAGTCCACAACCCACAGGTGGAGGGTAACCAACAGTTAGGACCAAATGCCAGGACAAAAGAATAATAGTTAGTGGTATAACATGTAAGTAGTGCTGGTATAGTGTATCCTTAGGAATAAACAGTAGTTTTTAGATGGAAGCCTAGATATCTCAGTATATAATGCTGGTTCAGCAGATTGGCTGGTATCTGTATAAAAATTATTATATGTCTAGTTCAGAGCTTTTATATGAACTAAATTACTCCAATATACTTATATGCATAACATGCAATTGCCTATGGATTGGCCAAAGTAGCCAGAATACACAGAGACTGACAGCTATATAGTTCAGTAATGAGCTGATAGACGTATAGAGAAATCTCTAGTTCAAACTGTTATATGAACAAAAAACTATAATGAGTTCACATCCATGGCATACGCCCAAGGAACGGCGATTATAGCCGAAATACACAGAACCTGACACTAAGTATGTCCTGGTACTGCTTACCTAGTGGTGCATAGGTCCAGGGTGAGGGTACCGACCCCAACAGCCGTTTCGAATGACCTTCGTCAGGGGGTCACCGAAATCTAGGAAGGGTGCACTTTAAAAAGGCTGGCCAGCCAGGGGAGATTGAAATCCGGTGCTCACCATCGCGTGCACGCTGTTCCCGGAAGCCGTGGGGCGGGGAGCGCACCGCGTCATTGCGTGCGCTGTCACGTAAGTCACGTGACTAAGCGCAGCAAATCAGAGCGGTGAGGCGCGCGCGGCCCACAGCACCATGGAGACAGAGCGGACGCGTCTCGTCACCATGTTATAAATATAGTAAACAGAGCGATTTAACACTTTCTATCCTCTATATCAGTGATGGCGAACTCCAGGCCTCGAGTGCCACCAACAGTGCAGGTTTTCAGGATTTCCTTATATTGCACAGGTGATAATATAATCACCTGCACTGGTGATGATTCCAACCTCTGTGCAATGCTGAGGAAATCCTGAAAACCTGCACTGTGTGCGGCACTCGAGGCCTGGAGTTCGCCATCACTGCTCTATATGCTATTGATGATAGATAGAACGCCATGGGATCAAAGTACACTTAACCAAGAGATCATAACGCTGTATAATCCTTCCCTATTTACTCAAGAGATATAATGCAATGTATAGTATAATCTTAGTCATCATTACAGATTCAATATATAAAGGATTCAAAAACAGCTATACAGGTGAAAGAAGTCCATCGTTATAGATCTATTATTCATATTAGATCATCTTTGGTAATCTTTATCCATTCTTTCTGATGTCACAGTATTGTTGTCCAAGAGAAACTTTGATCCATGGCATAAGATATATTTAGAGAAGATGGTGTAGATAACAAATCCGATTTCTCCCACAATATAGCTAGAAGCCAAGCCTAAATAAAACATATAAAGTTAAAAGAAACCTGATTAGGTCACTAGATGGATAATTACAGCCCAGAATATGTAGCTTACAAAAAAGATGCGAAATTCCAATTTTCGTTTAATCCCTGGGGTTGAAGAGTACCAAGGCGCCAAATCCATCTCGTTTCCAATTGGGAAAGTTTTTTGGAGAGGGAACCACCCCTTATGTCTAAATCGACAGTGTCTATTCCACGTACCAACAAGAGGTCACCCCTGCACTTATGGTATTGGTAAAAATGTCTGGGCAAGGTTTTGAGGGTTTTTATATATTCGCAATCCACGGCCCCATTAATAGCCAACACGTGTTCTCTTACCCTTATCCAGCAAGTAGCCCCCCTATGACATCCATGTGTGTGAATGGGACTCTAGCGTTCAAAAACCCCTTACCCAACACTATGCCTTATATAACTGTTAGGGAATATTTTTCCCATGACGTATCAGCAAAGTCCAAAGTCTAAACAGTCTCACATCTACTGTATAGCTACTATAGCCATAGCGTCCCATCTGTTAGCACCTTATCTAGTGACCAGTGAATGAGTAGCACGCACAAAATTTCCTGCCCGAGAGAGAAGAAGAGAGAAAGAGAGAAAAGAAAAAAAAAAAGATAAAGGAAAAAGAAAGGGGGGAGATGGGGAAGGTGGGGGAGGGAGAAGAAGAAAGAAAGGCGGGCAAGCAAAAAAGAAGAAAAAAATTAGATGTGAGAAAAATGAACCGTCTGTAATAACAATAGTCATGTATCTATCATGCCCCTGATGTGTCTGGAATCAGTCTCTCGCGCGTCCTCTTCTCCTTGCTCCCCTGGATGACGATGTGCGCTGTGACCGTGGCATCTCTCCATCTTCTCTGCGTTTTGTTCTTCCATCCGCCACCAGCGACCAGCTTCTGTCCATGGACCTATCTGCAACAGCTCTCTCCTCTCTGTCAAAGGTATCCTCTTCCTGAGTAGTGTTGTCTCTCTTGGAAGATTTTCCTGACCTCTCTGCATCTAGGACACTTTGTCTTTGTAGCGTCGGAGTGGCTTGTTGGATTTTCCGCAATGCCATCTTGCTGTCAGTAAAAGAAAGCATTTCGCCATCAGGGGCACTAAACCTTAGTGTGGCGAGAAAGGCAAATTTGAATCTTACGTTTTTCTGATATAATAGTGTGCAGGCCGGACTGAAGGCTTTCCTTTTGCGGGCCACCGCTGAAGAATAGTCCCCATATAAACGTACTCTGTGTCCCTTAATCATCAAGGGCCGACGTTGTGTTTTAAATTCTCTGTATACTCTTTCCTTTTCTTTGTAATCTAAGAATTTGGCTATGACTTGTCTCCCTCCCTGCGCTCCGGAGGACGTATCGATCTGGCGTGCCCGCCATCCAGACTTCTCCCGCTGCCTTGTGTGCGGTGTTCCGGGCTTAGTTTTCGGTATACGTGCAGGTTTGCGGTGCGGTCCTCAGGAATCTCCTCTCTACGGCTGCATCCCCGCAGCGCCGGAACCGGAAGTCCAAATTTATATTTTTTTTAAGCCTTGAATCATCTGATTTTATGCTTGTGTGAGTTTCTCCCTTTTTTCTTTTCACATTACAACGTAATGAATTCAACATTTATATGCAACTGGGGGAACTCTCCATCTCCATGGCCTCACACATGTTCAGATCGTCAACAGCAACAACAACTGTGGAAAAATGGTGGCGTCCACTATGAAGATAGTTTTTAAAATCTTCAGATGTGTATAAAATACGATGGAAACCTCCATCTCTTGTTAATTTGATGGGCTGTGAGCAGTGTGTTTTAATGAGAGTGAACTCTCCTACTGGAATAGATTTAATGATACGTTTAGGATGACTGCTATGTGCATGGAGGGTGGTATTACCTGCTAGAGGGTTAGAATATGTGGAAGTGAAAGTTAACACAAATACCTTCCAATTGCAAATCTAAAAATTAAACAATCGAGGGATGACTCTGAAAATAAAAGATACATGACATTGATTATTATTAATTTACAGGATTAATTCTGGTATGACAGATGTATCGCCCCTCCAGATGAGTAGCATGTCGTCTATAAATCTGCCGCAGTAGAAAATGGGGATTGAATGGATTATCATTACAATATAAATAATCTTCCTGCCAATATATTACCAGATTGGCCTGGGAAGGTGAGTATTTTGCTCCCGTAGACACCCCCAGCATTGCAAACATGCATAATACTTTATTAATAGCTGTTTGTGCAAATAAAATACCAAAAGTGTGTATCACAATATTATGCGGTATTGATCTATATATAGATTAATAATTTCAGATGTGTTTTCCCCTCTTGTCTCCCCAACAATAAACACCAAAGTAACCACAGACATACATTTACACTACAAATAGTCCCCATGATATTTCATCTGTTGTGCAGTGACATTAGCAGGTGCCAATAGAGATAACCGGTGAATAGTACAGTCCTCTATACATACAAAATTCGGAGGTCCCATGATTTACCGTATATACTCGTGTATAAGCCGACCCGTGTATAAGCCGACCCCCCTACTTTTGCCCCAAAAATCTGGAAAAACCTATTGACTCGTGTATAAGCCGAGGGTGGACCCCAGCACAGGTATACAGCCCCCAGCAGTGTGGTATACAGGCCCCCCCCAGTGGTATACAGGCCTCCCCAGTGGTAGTATACAGCAGCCCCAGTGGTAGTATACAGCAGCCCCAGCAGCCCCAGTGGTACTATATAGCATCCCCAGTGGTAGTATATAGCATCCCCAGCAGCCCCAGTGGTAGTATATAGCATCCCCAGCAGCCCCAGTGGTACTATATAGCATCCCCAGTGGTAGTATATAGCATCCCCAGCAGCCCCAGTGGTAGTATATAGCATCCCCAGCAGCCCCAGTGGTAGTATATAGCATCCCCAGCAGCCCCAGTGGTAGTATATAGCAGCCCCAGCAGCCCCAGTGGTAGTATACAGCAGCCCCAGTGGTAGTATACAGCAGCCCCAGATGTATATACAGCCCCAGTGGTAGTATACATCAGCCCCAGATGTATATACAGCCCCAGTGGTAGTATACAGCCCCAGTGGTAGTATACATCAGCCCCAGAGGTATATACAGCCCCAGTATTAATAAACAGCCCCCCCCCTCCTTATCATGGCCCCCCAGGCTGCGGCAGCTGTCAAAATAACAAACAGTTTATACATCACCTTCCGACGCAGCTTCTCCGCTCCTCCGGTCCTCCGCTCGCCGGCTGCTTCTTCTTTCTTGTTGTGCCGACTTCTGTGACCGCGCGCAGGAAATGACGTCATCTCCTGCGCCCGGTCACATGACACCGGCACAAGAAGAAAGAAGAAGCCGGCGAGCGGAGGACCGGAGGAGCGGAGAAGCTGCGTCGGAAGGTGATGTATAAACTGTTTGTTATTTTGACAGCTGCCGCAGCCTGGGGGGCCATGATAAGGAGGGGGGGGCTGTTTATTAATACTGGGGGACCCATATTAAGAGGGGGGCTGTGCAGTGCAATATGCACGGCATCCCCCCGCCGTTGATGGACGGGGGGATGCCGTGCATATTCATTGCACTAATGAGGCGGCCCCACGTGACCGCCTGCGGTCACCGCGGCCCCCTCCTGCCTCCTCCAGCTCCCGGTCACAGCCCCCCCCCCACAGCATTACCGTATAGACCCGTGTATAAGCCGAGGGGGGGACTTTTCAGCCCAATTTGTGGGCTGAAAAACTCGGCTTATTCACGAGTATATACGGTATATGGTGTATATGGTGGCTCAGTGTTTAGCACTGTGTGGAGATCGTGGATTTTAATCCCGTGGCGCTCATTACCCATCAGCTGAGCCAATGAGCGGCGCGTGATTGAAATCACCCAGCAAAGATTTGAACATTGTTCGCTGTTGAGCTCGTTGCACAATGAGCGAAGCTTCATTTCAATCATGCGCAAACCACTCTGATTGTTTGGCGTACCATAATACATTTATAAGGTAAGATTTACAAACAACTGTACAGGTGGTGATCCCCAAAAACCTTTACAGGGGTGGTCCACAAAGACTTCTTGCAAAGGTAAATTCCACAAACTTGGATGTAGTATAAAAGTCTGTTCTTTATTTTAATCCATGAAAAGTGCAAGTGCCCCTCATGCTTTTAAACCTGCACTTTGTAATGCACTTTTAATGGATTAAAATAAAGCATTCAATTTTCTAGTACATCCATGTTGGTGGACTTAACCTTTTACAAGATTGCCCTCCTCCCAGACGGGGATTTCTGTTTTCCCCGCATCACTATGGGAAGGTGATTTGAAAAATAAGGTGCTCCCAACTCTTTCCTTTTTGCCACACAAACTTCTACAGGGGCCGTCCACAACCACTTATTAAAGTGGGTGTACCCAACCCTATATTTCAGAGGTTGTAGCTGAATGGCCCTCTGAGGTGTTTGTGTAGCGCAACTGTAGGCTTCACACTGCGGTCAGGTCCTGTCAAGCAGTGTCCGCTTCTCAGCAGGAGGCGGCAAATCCGGTAGGATCACTTAATTTTGGTCACAAAAAAAGAATGGAGCAAAAACAAGGATCCGGCCGGATTTTTGGTGCCTCCTGATGAGAAGTGTACACTCCCTGACAGGCCCTGACCGCAGTGTGAAGCCAGCCGTTGGTTGTTGACCGCTACTTTAAGCAGTGCTTATCCACCGTCACTTTCAAAAGTGTCTTCAATGTCACAGCAATCCAACCAAATATACAACGTGGCTGGGAGAGCTGCAACATAGTTAGCTGATCGCTGTACAGCTTTCATAAAGACTAGCGATCATGAAAAGCGAGAATGCTGCTATCAAAGATCAACGAAACAGAGCGTGGTGCTTAACCGCTGTTGACCTTGGATAACAGTGTTCTTGCTGGTCCGTGACACTGAGTGGGGGGGGGGGGATTTGATTCACAGCAGCCATATTTCGATACCCACACTTGGGTGTTACAATATGGTGGTCATGGCTCTTCCGCTGCAACCATCCGGGAGATGATTGTCTTTTGAAGCTGAACTCCCAGCTGTCTTGCTGCTGAACTCCGTGGTGTTATGATCCGCGGCTAACGTCGGTAGTGTTGAGGTCTGTGTCTGTCACTTTCATCACTTGTGTCGGTATGCCCACAATGGTGGCACCGTGCATTATGGGATATCGACATAAGCCCGTCTGTGACACATTATAGTTGAATGTGTAGTAGATGTTTCAGTACACAAGTCAACCAATACACTCTACATGTATTGTATTGACTAATGCACAAAAACATACAAACATTTTAAATGTTAACCATGCAATGTGTATATGTATGTACATGTCAGCATGAATATGCATACATGGACACATTACCATTGTTTAATTTTTACATGACACTTTTACTACAATGATAAAAAAACACAAAGTTATCGGGCGGGTGGTTAAAGGTTACTAAAGGTGGTGGTGCGGGCTACACTACTGGGAGGAGGCGGTGTATGAAGAGTGGTGTCAGTGGAGGTTGGGGGAGAGGGGGAATCAAAGGCTGAAAATGAAGGGCTGTGGAGATCAATGTTTGCATTGGAGGTGGGTGTGGAAGGGTCAAGAAAGGAAAAAGATGTGGAGAAGCGGGAGTATTGATTTGGAAGAGATGAAGTGTGGGTTACAATAGGGGTTTGTTGGGATGAAAGGTGTGGTTGGGAGGACTGGTGGGGTAGGGAGGACTGATGGGTGCTTATAGGCCAGGAAGTGGATGAGTGGGATTGTAGAGAAGAGGAAAAATGAGGATGGCTAAAGGAAACAGAAGATGGGTAGGAAGGGTGGGAAACAGTTGGCATGGTGTAAGAAGGTATAGTCGGTAAAAATGGGGTAGCCACACGGGAGTCATGTATTGACTCAGGGCCCTTCCAGTCGTCTGCTAACTGTTGCCATGCTGGGGGAAATGGAGCATTGACAGCGTCAGGAGGATCGTCATGTTGATGATGTTGGGGGGTCAGAGGTGGTTGAGATGTCCGTAGATTAGGGCCCATCTGCCTGGCCCGCTCCACCAGTTCCTGGCAGCCCCTTAGTATACAGGACTGCTGATCAGAGGACATGTTTTCCATTTCCGTGACCACCGATCGAAAATACAGGGTGGTAATATCTTTTAAATATCCCTTCACCTCCATCAGGTCGATGTAGAGCCACTCAAAACCATTTGTCACTTTTTGTGACAATTGTCTCCACATCTCCTGCTGGAGCTGAGAGAGGTTTAAAAATTCAGGGGCAATGTTCCTATCTACCTCCCCCTCTGGGGCTGTCGAGCAGGGCGATTATCAGGTGGAATCGCGTCAGAGGGCAGAGATAGGGAAAACATGTCACAGTGTCTACCGCAGTCTCTGGGGCCTACAAGGAAAAAGATGAAGTCGACTCTTAAGGTTGGACAGATGGGCCAACGGACGCAGCCAAGATGTCACCGCTTTCAGACGTAGGGACAGCTCTAGGAGGCAGTTTTGCGGGCTCCACTGTACTCCCGTGCGTTCTGTGGATAATAGAAAATAAAAAATTATAGCTTTATGATAAGGCTCATTAAAACATGCGTGCCTCAGGCACATGTGCATTCCGTGCGTACACATCCCGGAGGCACGGACATATGGGGACACATGATCTCCTATTGGCCTAAGCACATTTCTGTGTTTGTGCATGGACCATGTTTACGTGTGGAGCACATGTGTGTCCATGTTATCACGTATAGCACACGGACAGCACCCATCATGTGACAGGTCTGTGACAGAAAAGGTTGTGTAGGCCCCCCACCCAAACACCTGTGGATTGACGCACGTGTGAATAACCATACACAGTTTGAACCTATAATAACATTAAACACATTACCAACCAAAAAAACCCCATAATAAATGTATACTTACTCTCTAGCAATCATGCATGGTCACAAAAAAAATCGAACGCACGGGAGTAGCGGTACCGGGTTTTCTTAGATGCGCCGGACCCACTGCGAACCCACATGTCCTCATTGAACTGCCTCCCATAGGTGTCCCGCAAGTTATTCCATTTGCTTTTCACTATATCACCTTCAAAAGAAAAAAAAAATATTAATAAATATAAACTAAATATTTTTTTCAATACTTACGTGTTCTAAAACAATCAGAAAAAAGCAATGTGATTTTTGCAAATTAGATCAAAATTTATTATAAATATAAAAAAAAAATTTTTACATTTTTTTTTATAAAGCAAGTAAATTACATTAATAACTGAGTTTTTTAATCAAGGAATATATTACAATAATTATACATCCACAAACATATCAATACATAAAAGAAAGAAAATAAAGAAAAGAAAAGAAATCTGTATACACAACCCTAAACACTATAAAGTGATCTTAGTTCAGTGACCTTCTTAATCTGTGTTAAATAACATCCCAATGATTTGTCTAGCTATCACCTATCACACACATAGGTGACTAATCAGGGGCGGAACTACACTGGTGCAGCTGCACCAGGGCCCCGACCGGCTGGGGGCCCCTTCAAGCCTGGAGGGGGGCCCCCAGCCGACCCCCGCAAGCTGCCGTCAAAGGAGGGGATGGTCAGGCAAGGGAAGCAGAGAGCTTCCTGCTCCCCTCGCCTGATCCCGCCCCTCCTCTCCTCTGCTCCTCCGGCCCCTAGCATACATCCGACGCGGCTCCCAGGTAGGAGAGCATCGCGCCTGCGGCTCCTAGCAGCACCCCCCCCCCTTCCCGGGCCGCGCCGATTGCCAACGGCACCCCTCCCCCCGGCCGCGCCGACGGCCAGTAAACACCCCCCCCCCCACCCCGGTCCTCTCCTGCACCAGGGCCCCCGAGGGTGACGGTCCGCCCCTGTGACTAATCAGAGATAAAACCATAAAAAGTGTGACTAAAGAAACAAAAGATCAAGAGGGGCTAATTACCTAGTGTGTATACAAGTGTAGCTGCACTCTGCATGCACGTTTCAGCTCACGCCTTCATCCAGGATGAAGAAACAAAAAACATGGTGGGATTCCTTCCTTTTTTTTCTTGTTTTTTTTTTTTTTTTTTCTTTATCAAAACCTTTTTAGTACATATTTTAAAATGAATCTAACACATTAGTAAATATCAGACATATTTGTCATCTCTATAATAATAACAACCCTTATAATAGTGATTAGTATACAGTATAGTAAATGCATCACAAAAATATTGTGAATATGTGTATTTTATATAATTGTGTGCATGGGTTTACTTTCTATATGAATGAAAATAGAACTCCTGGATGAAGGCGTGAGCCTCATTGAGGCCGTTCGGAGTGACTGTCCCTAGTCTGTATATCCAACTGCACTCTTTCTGGAGAAGAAGTCTATCCCAGTTTCCTCCTCTTTTCGTAGGTGTAATGACCTCAATGGCCATGAATAGACAGCCTTCCATATTCCCTCCATGTTCTTGATGGACATGCCTTGAGATGGGAGTGTCTCTTCCATGCCTTACATCGCCTAGGTTGGTCTCCTATGCGTCTTCTGAATTCTCGTTTGGTTTTACCGATGTACTCAGCGTTGAAGGGGCAGGTGAAACGATAAACTACTCCGCAGGTCTTACAGTTTGCAAAGTGCCGCAAGGTGTACGTTTTTCCAGTGTTGGTGCTGGTAAAGTCTTTAGCAGTATTTATATATTTGCATGCTATGCACTTTCCACACTTAATCCAGCCACGTACCCTGAGAGATTGGAGGTTCATAAGCACTGTGCACTAGTTGATCTTTCAAATTTCTTCCTCTCCGGTATGTAATGCTGGGGTATGGAGGTACGAGTCCTTGGAGTCCTGGGTCAGCTCTCGGGATACGCCAGTGTTTTCTCATAATGTCTTTGTGGCCTTGTTGTCGTATTTGCCAATGATTCTCATGATTGCATCTTTTTGTCTAGTTCTTGGTTTTAGCAGTTCCACTCTGGGTGTATGTTCAGCCATTTTGTATGCCTTACTAAGGACGCGTTGTGGGTACCCCCGGTTGAGGAATCTCTGTTGTAGTTCATTAGCCTGTCTATAGAACTGGTTGGTATTGGAGCAATTCCTTCTGATCCGTAGATATTGCCCTTTCGGTATCCCCATCCTCAGGCTCCTAGGGTGGTGACTTTGCCAATGGAGTAGATCATTGCTGGCTGTTGTCTTCCGGAAAGTGCATGTAGTCAGACGTCCGTCATTTTCCTTCTCTATTGTCACATCCAGGAAGTTCAAAGTCTTTTCTTGTAACTCAGAAGTGAATCTGAGTCCGATTGTATTGCCATTAAGATCTGTGATAAACCTGTTGAAGTCAGTCTTGCTCCCGGACCACAGAATGAAAATATCGTCTATGTAGCGCCCCCAGAAAAGGATCCGGGAGCACCACCATGACGTCTCATCACCACCGAAGACAACTGTATCTTCCCACCAGCCCAGGAATAGATTGGCGTAAGTTGGGGCCATGGAACTCCCCATCGCGGTACCCCTGGGCTGGTGGTAGAACCTGCTATTGTGACGCACAAATTCCGTGGCTGCCAGAATGAAACAGTTGTGTGCCTCATATTGTGTACCCCTGGAGTTCAAAAAATGTCTTATGGCTTGTAGCCCAGCTTCGTGTGGTATACTACTGTATAAAGCCTCTACGTCAATAGAGCCCAAATACGTGTCTTTTTCAATCATGATACCATCAAGTCTGGTTAGGAGGTCCATAGTATCTCTTGGGTATGAGGGTAGTGCTTCGACATAATTTCTAAGTACTTTATGTAGATACTAAAGTTTTGTGTCACCGAGTCATTGCCTGAAACTATGGGCCGTCCTTTCAATGGTTCATAGAGCATATAGTATAGCTCGACCACCGTTTAGGTGCACAAGGGAAAAATAGGCCACAAAGTCTTTTATTGTGTGCCGGGGATATATTTAAAGAAGAGAGATGATTATCCTTTTTTGTGTTTTTATTTTTGAAGGTGAAAAACAGGTTGTATCACACCACGTTTCGGCTCCAGTTGAGCCTTTCTCAAGTGAGTCCTGTTTGAGGTACTCAGCATATGACTCCGTCCTTTGTGTCAGTGCAGCAGCATGGTGGCTGGTCTGGGTGGATGGACAGGAGTCCTTTCAATGGTGACAGCCCCTTGTGGATGTTGGGTAAAGAGTAAAAAACTGGTATTACAGGGAACTTTATTAGTATAAATCTCCATTCGTTTTTACCTAGTATTCCATCCTTGTATGCTTCATCTACAAGAATCTTTAGTTGGTTCTGAAAATCATCCGTGGGATCCCGTGTCAGGGTGGCATATGTGGTCACATCCTGTAAAATATCCTGCCACATTTTGCTGTACGTATTATGGTCCATAACCACCAGATTCCCACCCCTGTCCGAGAATTTTAAGATGACGTCTTTGCGTCTTGCAAAGTTGTCCAGGGTTTCTCTGCTTGATCGATCCAGATTAGGGTGGTAGTTTTTCTTGGTTTCTTGTAATTTTTCAAGATCTTCACATACGAGTTGGGTAAAAATATCAATGCTGCTGTAATCCATTGTTGGCGGTGTCCGTGTGCTTTTGGGTTTCAAATCTGTAAATGGACCCTGGCCTTTGTCTCTGGAGTCTAGAAGGTTCATCATATCCATGGCCAATGGTATATCTTCTTCATCAACACCCAGCGATAGGCATTTCTCTTTGTCATTCTTTTCAAAAAAGCTGTGCCACTTCAGCTTCCTAGAAAAACCAGCGACCAGCGCCACCCCGACCCAGTTTCTCTTTAACTAGTTAACATAAATGGAGCATATAATACACGAGTCTTAAGTGTATTGATCCTGAAAAAGAAGAACAAATCAGAAGCACACGAAATAACCGAGGTATGGGTATTAACACCCAAAGGATACTGGGCCTGTGTAATACATGCAGAAAAATGTGTTACCTCAGAAAGCAGCAGATATGAGCCTCCTGTTGTCTTGTTTGTGTACTCATTATAAAGTGAATTATGCTGCCCCCTCCTAGGTCAGGAGCAGTTGTATGTCCCGGACAGTGACGCACGCTCGGACACGGCCATTACATAGAAGGGGCACATTGATAAGACTGAGCACACTTTTCTTTTAAATATGCATTTGCGGAACTAATTATTCCAAAATCTATTAGCTAAAATGCACTTTGTTAGTGGGAAAACCCCCATCCCATCCATTGCTTACCCCCAAATTTCAATTTGGATGGCTTCGATAAGAGACGAATGATGTCCAGCATCTTCATATTGGGCGCATCGAGTGCAGATAGTATGGCTGGTTCCTTACAAATATTTGCAATTAGATCTGTCATCCCAGTTGTTATTACGATTACAGAAGTGGCATCGTCTTCTGACGTCAAGAGCTCAATCCTGCAGGACGCAATGCTGCATTTCTGCTGACGATAAGTGACGTACCGTGTCCTGCATCTTCATACTGGGCGCATCTAGTGCAGATAGTAGTATGGCTGGTTGTTTGCAAATTTGTGCAGTCAGAGCTGTCATCTCAGGTGTAATTGAGATTACCGAAGTGACATCATCCTCCGACATCAACAGCTCAATCCTGCAGGAGGCAATGCTGCATTTCTGCTGAGGATAAGTGACGTACGGTGTCCTGCATCTTCATACTGGGCGCATCTAGTGCAGATAGTAGTATGGCTGGTTGTTTGCAAATTTCAATAAAACAAAGACAGCTAGATGAAGTATATGTAGCTGTATCAGAACAGGAATCAGGGGATCAAATAATAAATAAAAGGTCATGGATATTCAGGAGGGGGGGGGGGAGGAGGGTTATACACAGTGGGAAAGCAGGAGAATCATATGTTCCACAGCATTTATTACTTAGTGTACTGTTAAGATTATATATCCAAGCCTAATATTCACCGCTCGTTTCAAATGTTATCGGGAGTGAGGTGTCAGGGTTTTATACACATTGTCAATGATCTTAAATCTGAACATTATTGTAAATCGACTCAACCCAGGGGTCCCACCAGTTCAATACCCTTGTCTTGCGAGAGAGGTCATGTGCTAAGGTCAGCTCATATCCAAAGTGGAGATTCAGTTTCCCTATAAGATCTTCGTGAGTAGGTATCGAAGGGCTCTTCCAATTAGAAGCCAAGCATATTCGGGCTGTTACTAGAACATTAGTTAGAATGGGTCGTAAAGTACGGGGAAATTCTGTTATGCCAATGCCCAGAAGTGCCAGCTGAGGGGTCAGAGTGCAGGAAGACCCATCAGGTCTTTAAGTAGCCTCTCTATTTTGCTCCAATAAGGAACTACTCCTGGACAAGACCACCTGACATGAGTCGCCGATCCCACACCCCCACATAATCTCCAACACCTTGGAGAAGCTGGCGGCGACCTTCCCTTAAAGCCAGCCAAGCGGACTGGAGTCAAATGCCAATCAAGGGTGAGTTTTTTTGCTTGTTCTAGATGGCCTATACGGGCACTATATGTGGCAGCGTGCTGCACTGCATCGCGCCATTCCTCCAAAGTGGCAGAGAACAAAAGCCTGGACTCCCATCTTTCCATATAGGGCAGTTTGCCAGTACAGTTATGTTCCACAAGAGCTCTATATAGGACCGATATACCGTGCTGAACAATCGTATTCTGTTTATAGTATGTTTGTATGGCAGTGTTCCATTCCCTATTTTCCTCCCTGTGGATCTCCGTGGAAGAAAGCAAGTGACGTATTTGTAGGTATTGATAGAAAGTCGTGCGTGGTATTGAGTATCCTGATATTATTGAGTCAAAGGGCTTCATAATTAAATTATCAGCTATATCGGAGAGAGAATTAATTCCTCCTCTCCTCCAAGCATGTAGGGATAATGAGTCAATCAAATCCTCCAGAGCATTTAGAGAAATATACCGGTATAAAAAACCCAGGTGTGACATCCTTAACTGGGACCAAATTTTCGATAAAGCTTGCATAGAGCATAGTAAGCCAGTGGGCTCCCTGCCGTGTAGAAGCTGAGTCTCCAGCAGTAGTGTGGTGGAATGTCTAGTGCTCAATCTGATGCCATAAGGGTCCCATATGTCCAGTCCACCAGATCTGCCCTATTTCAAGGAGGATTGCTCTGTAGTATGCTCGTATATTTGGAGCTCCCAGACCCCCCAACTTTCCAGGCAGGACCAATATGTTGTCCGGCACTCTATGTGGTCTATTGTTCCAGATACATTTATTTAATAAAGTCTGGATTCGAGTGATTTGCCTAACTGGGAAATACAGGGGCAAACACCGGAGCAAGTATAACATTTTAGGGAGGAGGGTCATTTTAACTAGCTGTATTCTTGCCATCCACGTCAGTTGTATGGAGGAATACGAGGAGATGAGAGCCGATAAATCTTTTATCAGTATGTCACAGTTAGTTTGTAATATACGTTTTATACTAGTTATTTTTATTCCCAGATACGTAAATCCGGAAAGGGCCCAAGTGAAGGATATTTCTAGCGTAATGTTCTTTGAATAGTAGTTGGGACATTAATCGGATATATCACCGACTTAGTTAGATTCAATTTATAATAGGACACTCTGGTGAAATCATCCAAGACCTTCATTATTGCCGGTATAGTCGTATCTATATTTGTGCACATGAAAATCACATCGTCGGCGTACAGGCCGATCTTATGTTCCACTGCTCGCAAAGATACTCCCGTCACAGCAGGATTTGACCTGATGATAGCAGCCATTGGCTCCATCACCAAGGCAAATATGAGCGGAGAGAGAGGGCAACCCTGACGGCGGGTACCATTTGTGATGGGAAAAGACGACGAGATGAACCCAGAGGCACGGACCGAGGCACTAGGGGCAGAGTACAGGGCCATTATAGAAGTATAAAAACGGCCTAATAATGCAAATTTATTAAGGACTGCACTAAGGTACCCCCAGTGCACTCGGTCAAATGCCTTCTCCGCGTCTAGGGAGATCAAAGCTCCCAGGTCGCCCCCCCTCTCCATCACCTCTAAGAGGTTAATCACTCTCCTTGTCCCTTCTCGCGCCTGTCTACCAGGCACAAATCCTACCTGGTCCGGCGCAATGAGGGAGGGGAGGACCACTTGCAAACGAGTGGCTAATATTTTGGCGTAAAGCTTTAGGTCGCACTTAAGGAGGGCGATCGGCCTGTAGTTACCGGGTAACGTGGGGGCCTTTCCTGGTTTGGGAATTGTCGAGATAATAGCCTGTAACCCTTCACTGCGAATTTTTCCCTGATCCTGCCAGTAAGAAAAGACCTTCATTAAACGTGGAATAAGCACGTCTTCAAATACTGAGAAGTACCGGTACGTAAAGCCGTCCGGGCCAGGAGCAGAGTCCTTCCTCACTGATCGGATCGCATTTCGAATCTCTTGTTCTGTTAACGGGGAGTTTAGCCAGGATATCTGTGCCGTCATAAGAGCAGGGAGATCCGCCCGTTCCAGAAAATCGATGTCCTGCATCTTCATACTGGGCGCATCTAGTGCAGATAGTAGTATGGCTGGTTGTTTGCAAATTTCTGCAGTCAGAGCTGTCATCTCAGGTGTAATTGAGATTACCGAAGTGACATCATCCTCCGATATCAACAGCTCAATCCTGCAGAATGGACGTTTCTGTAGTTAACTATAGACTGTAATGAGACAACTCTACCCAAACAGTCTATCCATGATCTAATTTTCAAAACAAGACACTGTATGTATTCAAGTGATTTTTATTAATATTTAAATCTTAAGAGCTTAATAATGTAGCTATATAGTTTCCAATATGTCACGTAGAATTGTATTCCAGAAAAAGAAAGTACAGAATAATACATAATAAAAAAGCCAAGAAGCCAGCGCTGCCTAAGGTTAGCACGCAATACAAAAAGTGCATGTGCACATAATTTCTAACTGTACTTTAAACTGAGACATTTGGCAAACAATTGATCAATTCTTTGAGCTACCCCGCCACGTCACGGCATTCTCAGATGGGGCAGTCCTACTCTACATTTTTTAATTCGCTGTGCCATTACGGCCTCCTGAATGCATTTAAAGCAGAACCATATCAAATGCACACGTACCTGAAGCATGATTGTTGCACATGTGTTTGGGCCTGTTCTACCCTCATCCATGGTTGTTGGTTGGGCAGTGTGGGGGTCAGATCTGATAATGTCCGGATGTTATGTCCGGACCTGGTCTGCCTTTATCTGTGCTGCTTTTCTGGCGCCATGGGAGTAGTTCAGTAATGCTTCAGGTACGTGTGCATTTGATATGGTTCTGCTTTTAATGCATTCAGGAGGCCGTAATGGCACAGCGTATTAAAAAATGTAGAGTAGGACTGCCCCATCTGAGAATGCCGTGACGTGGCGGGGTAGCTCAAAGAATTGATCAATTGTTTGCCAAATGTCTCAGTTTAAAGTACAGTTAGAAATTATGTGCACATGCACTTTTTGTATTGCGTGCTAACCTTAGGCAGCGCTGGCTTCTTGGCTTTTTTATTTGTTATAGAATAATACATAAGTATGTATACATACATAAACATAGGAAATTGCGGAATTCAAAGAGATAACATACTTTTAAGTAGTCAACCTAACACAAAGCTTACAGAAACTGTATAGAAACATTTAGATATTATGTTGCAGAGCTTAGATTCTTTAAAAAAGGAATGGAAAGAATTGCAGAAAAGAAATGAAAGAAAAGGATAAATAATATAAAAGAATAAGAAAACAGAGCAAACTATGTACAAATCACCTGGAATTCAGTATTTAAGAGTCATTATTCAACACAACATAGAATTAACGGGATATTACATGCATATTATATCTCTACATCAACCAAAAGTGTAAATTAATGTCAGAATACTACTGTACAAGGGTCTGAACTTAAGGAAGTGATGTCCAGTAGTTATCCCAACATTCC
Source organism: Allobates femoralis (assembly GCA_033576535.1). Lineage (NCBI taxonomy): Eukaryota > Metazoa > Chordata > Amphibia > Anura > Aromobatidae > Allobates > Allobates femoralis. Next base: position 872,773,011 of record JARQOC010000003.1, on the reverse strand, counting down.
CATTTAAGCAGATATTTGTGCATGAGATTGATCCTAATGGAAAATGAGTGCTCACAAGCCTTGTGACCCGCGTGCTTTACTGTATGTTCTTGGACCGAGGGTGGGTGAAGTATCCCTCCACTGAGATGCAATAATAAGATTTGCAGCGAATAGTACATGTGTAATAATATATCTGTACTGTCTGAGTTTATATCAACTAAGAGGAGGACCAGTTGTGGAGTGAGTTGTACAGTCAGCCCTGTAACGTTTTGGATAAGGTCTTGTATTTGGTCCCCACATGTCCATACTCTCTCTCTCCAGCAAAGGGGAGAATTCTGTTCTCTAATCGCATGCAATCTGGTAGAGGTTAAATACTATCTGGTATGTAGCTTATAATGAGTCTGTATCATGGTGAGACAGTGCGGGGATCATATGCGAATGGCGCTATGTCTCCCCCATAATGCGCACTGTCACATATTGAGCCCGGTATAGGGTGTAGGAAAGAGGGACGGTCCACTCACTCTGCTCCAGGTCTTGCAGGTTTCCCTGGAAGGAGGCAAGGGGTTAAAAGCATAGTTAGGAGACAGGGTGGGGTTCCCTGTGGACAGTTTTGGCCTGAAGCTGAAGCAGGAGCATTTAACGACCGGACAGGTCAAGAGCTCCAGGGGCCTGTGTGAGGTAATAACACGGCCTAGCCTGGGAGGGCTGGGAGCTCGGTGCGACCTCAGCAGCGGAGAGCTCATAATGAGAGCTCATAACTGGAAGGGACCGGGTTACTATCTGTGAACTGTATCCATTGTACCCGGCTGCGACCCGGATTCCGGCATCTTGTTCCACCGCTGTGTTTTCAGCAATAAATCTGTACGAACTACTACCGGGCTCAACGTTTTTCCTGTCTTGCAATTGCGGCGCTGCCCCACAAGATTTATACACACATTCTAGTAATTTGTGGAACTCTTCCGTGGATGTTGTAATATGATCTACAAGGCAATGTTAGGCAGTCAGGAGGTGCATACTGAAAAACACACAGCCTTGCTGGAAATGGTATTCCACGGTCAGCAACAGAATTTCTGAAAAGAAAAAAGAAATCGAAATCCAGCTGATTGATTCTTGACGCGGGAGCGCTTACTTGCCCGGTTAATTCACTTTGAAGCTTACTCACAGAGAGATCCAAATCCTCCGGACTGGAGCAGCATACCGCAGGTCTTAAGCTAAAGATCCCCAGGGATCGATGTGCTTTTTGACAAAGATACATCATAGGTGAGTGCACGGTGAGTGCACTTGCCTATTCCTTCACATTTGAACAAAAGATCTCTACACTTAGGTCTGCGCCTATGTGCGCCCCTAGACATACAGCCTTAAGGTTACGTGTTACATTTGTCCTGAAGACATATAAAATTTCAGGTAACCCGCACATGTTATATGAGCATATTCTTCCAAACCACGAAATGTTCAATTTAGTTAAATGAAGAATATCTGTTTGAACTGTTCCTAAGATATCTGCCAAATTTGTATGTATAATTGATGAGAGGGGATTCATAAGTTTGAATCTTAAGTATTTTGGGTATGTGCACACTACGTCGGCTTTGTGCCGGTGGGCGGCTGGGCGGACCCGACAGGAAGCTCCGGAGCCGTCCACCGGCTTCCTGTCGGGTATGTGCGGCGGGAGACGGGCGGGTGTGCGGCGGGTGCACAGCGGGTTAGCGGTGGCGGTTCTGCAGCGGCTGGAAGCAGCACATGATTCTGCTTGCAGCCGCTGCAGAACCGGCCGGATTATAGAACATGCTCATTCTTTGCTAACCCGCTGGGAACCCAGCGGGTTAGCAACGGATGAGCATGTGGAAACCGCCGGTGTGTGCACACCGGGGGTCGGTTTCCATAGGTTTATATTTTAACCCAAAAGCCGCTTTTGGATTAACATAAATTTACATAAACCTCATGGAAACCGACCGGCGGTTTCCGCTGCTAAACCTGCACAAACCCGGCCAGTGTGCACATAGCCTTAAGGTCTTTTCCGCTCCAAGAAAGAGGTTAGTTTCCCTCTTTAGTGTGTCAAGTGACTTTAAATTTAGATTGAAAGTCAAGCCCTGAGTTTTAATTAGATTCACTTTGTAATGTGAGATGTCTGAAAATTCACCCAAAGTATGAAGTAAATGACGAATAGATAATAATGGTTCAGTCAGTGTGAGTAACACGTCATCTCAAAATAGCGATATTTTGAACTGTGTCTCTCCTACCGTCACCTCTTGGATTGAGTAGTTCGTCCTAATTTTTTCAGCATGTGGCTCCTGAAAAAAAGTCAAACAATGTGGGAGATAGTGAGCATCCCTGGCGAGTTCCATTTGTCAGGGGAAGTCTCTATGAAAGCATATTGTTGGTCAAAACTCTAGATGATGGGGCAGAGTATAGAGATCGAATGGAATCCAATATCTGGCCCTCAAACCAGAACATCTCCAATACTTTAAACACATACCCTGTATCGAACGTCTTTTCGGCGTCGAGAGAGACCATATAGCCGCTTTATCAGAGTTTTCAATATTGGAGATGATGTTTATGGCCCGTCTGATGGTGTCCGCCGCTCCTCTGCCGGGTCTAAATCCCTTATTATGTATATGCCTCGGAGCAACTTTATGAAGGTGGGTTGCTATAGTTTTGGCCATAATCTTCTGGTCCGAATTAAGTAGGGAGATAGGTCTATAATTCCCTACAATATCTGTTACCCTCCCCAGGGCCGTAGGGTATCCGGCCCCAGGTGTTGTAGCTTTACTGGGGGATGTCACAGGCAGCCCGTGCCCTGGCCCGTGGTCCTAGTGGTTGCTGAAAAAACGTTTAAAATAAAAATTAAAAGAGTTTGTGACGCCATCTACGGTTTCTGGTAATGATACCGGCGCTGCTTGCAGACCTCCGGGGTGATGATGAAGCGGCTTGTTGGTAACGCTCCCTGTAGGTGGCGTGGGGTCCCCGGGGCAGTTGTAGAGAATAGAGATTTTACACAGGAAGGCGGCTCCTCAGGTGGAGATGCTGGCACACAGTCTGTCGAGAGAAGAAGTGTGCGGCTCCTCAGGATGGCCTGTCAGCACTGTTGGCAAGGAAAGTGGCTCCGCAGGCGGGGATAAGTAAAGACTCCACACAGTCTTAAACTGCGTACGTGTTTTACTGGCAACTTCAGGCAGCATTCAGTACTTAAAGTTCACGGGTAGTGCTGGCCTGGCTAGTCATCAGGGTACTAGGACTTCTCACTCGGGACCCTCGGTGGTGTGCCTGCCGTTCCTTTCTTGTCTTGCACTGCGCTCTCCCTCTCTTGCTCCCTTTTAGCGCTCCCGTGTGCTGAGCCCTCAGCCGACTCCCACGGATCCTTTTGGGAGGTTCCTCTCCTAGGGCTCTGGACCCTATACGGGACCTTTTAGGGAGTACGCCGAGTGTCAGCCGCAACTCCCTTCAGAAGCTCGTGGCACTCTGAACCGTTTCTCCATTTCTGGACTGGGTCCCTCCGGTCCGGATTCGGGTGCACCACAACACCCTAGGATCCCCCTTTCTCTCTGGGCCACCTGTCCAGAGGTGCCCTCCACTGCGCTCCTTGCAGGGTTCTCTCTCCACCTGACTAAGTTTCTTTTACGCTCTTCCACTACCCACCTAAGTTCCTCTTACCGGGACTGGTTCTCTAGCAAAGGGTTAACCCAGTGGTCCCCTGCTCTAAGGTGTGTGCATGGGTGTAATGAGGGTCCTTTATGTGACATCCCATCTCCCCCGGCTACAGGGATACCACACACTCATAAGTGCAGTACCCTTACGTGGCGTCCTTACCAGTGGGGCGCCACATCTGCATCTACTTTCCTTTATATATGACTGTGATAACTGCCTCATGCATTAATGCAGGAAGCGAACCAGAACCAAGAAATGTGGAATTGATAAGACTTGTAAGATGAGGTGCCAAACATTTTTCAAAGCTTTGATAGTATTAGTTGGATAAACCGTTGGGCCCTGGGGCCTTAAAATTTTTTTTTAGAGTGTCTATGGTAGTCAGAATCTCATTTACTGTATGAGGTGAATTTAAAGAATCTAATTCCTCTTTCGAGAGAGATGGTAATTGAATAGAGTTTAGAAATGAATTAATTGCCTCTGAGGAAGGTTCCGCACCCGCAGGGGCTGGGGTACTCAGAGCCGGACCGTCTCTAGGGTGCCACGGCGTCGTGGCCCGGCTCTGTGGTCCCAGGTGCGGCAATAAAAAGGGGAAACTAATAAAGTTTATGGGGTTTATTTGTGATGCCACCTGTTAATCGTGGCCACCACTGCCGTGAGATCCGCCAGGGACGATAGTAGTGGCGGCAGCTGGGATGTTGAGCCCTCCATGGGTAGGGCTGGGCCCCTGAGCGGTATAAAGATGCGGCGAGTCTGGGATGCTGCACTTACCTTGTCTCCATAGCTTTCTTCCCCCAGGCCAGTAAGTGCGGGGATTAGGTGTGTGGCTCCGCCGCTGGAGTCTCTGTACCAATAAGCCTCACACACAGTTTTTGAGTTTGCCGGGTGTTTTACTCCACCTTTAGCTCAACAGTTCAGTCTCAACATTGACAGTTCTTTTCTCACTTGCTGTGGACCGGGTCCAGTCAACGGTCACGGGCTAAGGCTCACTGCAGCTGGGATGGTTCCTCTGCATCACTCCCCTCAGTGTACCTCTCGGACCCTCTGGTTCTTGCTGCCCTCTCATGTACGGGTTTGGTGCGGCCTTCACAGGCTCTAGAGTGAGTAATCCCACTCTCGGGTCACTAGCCCTAGTATGATGGCTTTTGTCCTACTCCGTACCGGTTGTTGGGTCTCGGGGACATGGAGTTTCCGCACCCCGTTGGGTGTCTTATGGTTAGGGGTGTAAAGCGTTCACGGCCAAATCTAGAGAGCTGGCACTCTGGTTCTTTGGCCCAGCCACCAGTGACCCGGATTAGTTGTGCTCACCTGGCTCTTTCTACTTCTCCGTGGGTTCCAGCCTGGGCTCCTGGCCAGCCTTTAAGGGTGGCGGCTGCCGGGCTCTGTTGTTCGTTGAGTCTGTGGTCATCAGTACTCTGCTGAAGGGTGTCTCGGCTTGGGGATGCTTCCCTTCTCCTCTACCCTCCAGGGAATCTCTATCTTCTCCCCCAACTTAGTGTTCCTAGGTCGTCTCTGCAGTCTAGTTCCTCCACCTCTTTCCTGAGTTCTCTCTACTTCCCACCCACACGTTGCTACTTCCGCTACCCCTCACTCGACATGAAGTGACTTGGACTCAGGGTCGGAGTGTGTGTGGGTATTTTTGTGAGCTGACCGTCTTACCTATCCCAACTGCAGTTCAACCTGTGGCCGTCCGGTCGTAGGGGCGCCACCACAAAGGTAGATTTTCTTCTGGGTTATTCTGCAAATTATATAATTTTGCGTAATAGTCTGTGAAAGCGGTAGCAATGTCTTTTGGATTTTTGTGTGTCGTATCTACACCATTTTTAATTTCAAGCACTCTAGTTCTGGCTCTAAGGGCTTTAATTCTTTTTGCGAACCATTTCGTAGGTTTGCCATTGCAGTAGTAAAATTTGGCCTTAGTGAGCCGAATCATCTTATCGTAGTCTGTTGCTAAAAGAGAGCGTAAAGCTAATCTTAGTTTAAGGATCTTTCTGTGGACGTCAACCGTAGGAGACAGCTTTTGTTTATCTTCCAATCGGTGTATTTGCTAAGGCTGGCAAAAAAAAAGGCTAAAGATGGCTTCAGAGTCAGCAAGTTTAGATTTTCTCAATCTGGAATTCAATTGTATGAGCTGACCTCTAATCACAGCCTTATGAGCTGTCCACAAGGTTGCAGTAGATATTAGGCTGCCTTCAGATTTGCAGATGCCTCCGCAGCGTTTTGTGGAGGCATCTGCAAGCATCTGCATGCAGATGGCAGCCCCTATGTTTATAATGGAGCGCACGGCGGTCTGCAGATGCTTGCAGACCGCCGTGCGCTCCCATCGCCCGCCATATGTGATCTGTGCGCAGGCGGATGCCTGCGCACAAATCACACACTCCAGCCCGCACCATGGACGCAACATGTCGCGTCCCTGGTGCGGTCGAGAGTGTGTGATCTGTACGCAGGCATCCGCCTGCGCACAGATCACATATAGGAGTGAATGGGTGCGCACGGCGGTCTGCAAGCATCTGCAGACCGCCGTGCGCTCCATTATAAACATAGGGGCTGCCGTCTGCATGCAGATGCTTGCAGATGCCTCCGCAAAACGCTGCGGAGGCATCTGCAAATCTGAAGGCAGCCTTACTGAAGTTTCATTCTCCTTGAAGTAAAAGTTCAAAGCCTGCTGAATGAGTTCTCTATACTTAAGGTGATGTAAAAGATATGAGTTTGCCTGCCGTGTGCCTGTTGACCCAACCATTGGAAGGATGATGTCATTTCAAACATAACAGGTCTGACCACACTCTTGAATGAAGTGAAATAGACTTGAACCTCATAAGCGTGTGTATGTCTGAGACTATTAAATCTATTCTAGCATATGAACCATGGGTGTCCAAATTGTGAGTATACTCCACTGATGAAGTATTCATACAGCGGAATTCGTCATAGAGTTCCTCTCTTTAAAACCATGGGTCCAGAATAGTATTGTTGTTTCTAGCCTTGTTTGATGAATCCATTAAGTCATTTGGTACAGCGTTGACATCACCTAGAATAATTAAGGAGCCACGTTTCCATCTCTCTCACGATGTTCATAAGCATATTCAGAAAACAAATTTGGCCCTTGTGTTGACTATCGTATATTCGCTGTTGTCTAGTTTGCAGATCATAATCAGATAACGGCCTTCTTCATCTTTGACCGTCTCTATTTTCTCAAAATTAACTTGGTCTCCAATAAATATTGCGACCCCGGCTTTCTTCTTTTTGTTTGAAGCAAGAAAAACATGTTGAAAGTTCCTATTGGATAATCCAGGTGAATTTCCTGTGGCGAATTTGGTCTCTTGTAATCCCGCTATATCTATCTTATTTCTATTAAGATCTCTCAATACTAGATGTCGTTTATAAGAGGAGTTCAGGCCGTTAACGTTCAGTGATACAAATCTTTTATCCATTATCTAATAGTCTAGGTTGGCTACTTTAACAGAATAAAATAATATTAAAATAACAGAAACTAGCTGAAGTCTACTCTGGGAGGAAGGTTTCAGTGGAACCGATCTAAAATGACTTCATGAGAGGCTAATGGTTTGGAGTCGGAGTTCCGCTAATAGTTTCAAACCCTCTTTCTGTTCAATGATTCTATATTGTTTTCCCCCTTGTGAGAAGATCAATGATGTTGAAGGGTGACCCCATAGGTATACCACACCCGCTGCATGGAGAGCATCCGTAATTGACTTGAGTACCCTTCTTCCTTGCAATGTAATTTTTGATACATCCGAGAAGACCTTTACATTTTCGTATGGAGGAGGAAAGTGCCCGTTGTGCTTTAAGTAATCTGTTATTTTGTCTCGTGTACTGCGAAACTTGAATTTAACAATAATGTCTCTAGGAATTTCTTTAGCAAGGTATGTAGGTTTAGGTATTCGGTATGCTTTTTCTATGTGTAGTTCAATCTCTGGTGTGGATGTAAGTATTTTCCTCAAAAGAGAGCTAATATATTGGGAGATTTGTGAAGGTCCTAGTTTTTTCTGGAACGCCCCTTAACTTTAAATTATTACGTCTCTCACTGCCCTCCCTTTCAATCACTTTGTCTTATAATCTGAGAATTATCCGCCTGCGTACAGATCACATATGGGAGTGAATGGGTGGCGCACGGTCATGCGCAGTCAAGCGCAGCACCGTGCGTCCCCATTCTAAAGATAGGAGCTTGCTGTGGCTGCGGTCACATTGCGGATCCCCTCCGCAGAACGCTGCGGAGGGATCCGCAAATGTTATTAGATATATATATCCACTGTTTTTTTGGCCCTGCAAAATGGAAGCTTACTGTTAACAATATGGTAGAACTATATCCATTAATGGCTTCGTAAAAAAGTTATAATCCTTGGAAAAAGGGATAACTCCAAGGATTAATATACAAAGAAATATAGCCACGCTGAACCTGCTGATTAACCATCAGTACTTACATGTCTTGTGGACTTCAACAATGTGGCCCCACTGTAGAAGTGATTGGAAGCATTCTCAATCTCCCTAAATAATCCCAGACACTAATTAGGCACCTGTGTCTAATTGTAGGCGAATCTAATAATCCACACATCAGTGGGCCTGCAGGAATTGTTATAATCTCCAACTGTCTCAAGACACTAATCGCGTCCTCCTCCTGATGCAGTCACTCTGCGCCAATCCGGAATCGGATGTGACGTATGCGTTCCACCCGATCAGGTGGAATGTAAACGGGAAACGGATGTGATGAGCGAGCATGCTCTGCTGATAACATTTCTGAACATGCGCGCTCCATGCACATTGAAAAGTATACAAATATAGGTGCATGTCGCAATACTTACAGGTACAACAGACAAGTCTGAACATGTGCGCTCAATTAGTCATGTAGGTACATGTGGCAATACCTATAGGTACAGCCGACAATTCACATAGTATAGGTATATGGGTTCACTGCATTAATAGCAAGAGTAACCCATATAATTACCAGTGTTATCCCATTTCTTTTCAGAGGCAAGAGATGACTATTTCACTTTTGTGATTTTGGGGTATGCTTCCCTTAGTGTTTAGAGTTTTTTTTGGGGGGCATATACTAGATCCTCTTTAAGTAAAAGGTGATACAATAGATCACCATTTGAAAGACTTAACCCTTAACAGGTAATTATAGTCAAAAATGGCTTTTAAGAATTTTCTTTTATCAGATTCGGTATAGACATAGCTGCTGAAGCATAAAGACAAAAAAATTACAGGAAGCACCTATAAGTAATTTGCTCATTCATGCCATCAGGTTGTATGCAATTAAAATTGTATGTCCATCTACTCTCTTTTTGTAATAGCTTTTTGTTGATATTTCCCAGTCTGGGGGAGAGGGAGGGACAACTTCCAGGACTCTAAATTTTAAAGTTTTGGGGGTCACCGTCATGAAAGGAATGCACGTGTCGGGAAACTGGGGAGTCTCTAAAATTTCGTACATCACCCACGTGTTCGCCGACACGTCTCCTAAACTCTCTAATTGTCTTCCCAACATAATTTAAAGGACAAACTATAGGTGATCAAATAAATCACACCCTTCGTGCTACAATTCTCGAAACTACGCATTTTGTAGCTTTTTCCCGTTACAGCACAGAGTGATTCTTTGCTAGGTGCTATCTATGGACACACCGTACAATGACCACATCTAAAAGTTCCCGTGGTCCTCCTTTCTCCTTTTTCTAAAGGTAATGGATGGATATGGCAAAATTTAATCGCAAGTACTAGGGTCTGCTCTTAAAATATTCCAATGTTTTCTGAATATATTTGTAATCTCAACATTCCTGGCGTCAAACGTCCCTATAATTCTGTTTTTTTAATCTGTTTTTTTTGATTTTTGGTGTTAGAACAGAATGTCTTGTGCAGCTTAAGGCATTTTTATAGGCTTTCTTTAGGGTATCCTATGGATAGCCCCTATCCAAAAAACTTCTCTCCAAATCTTTTTCCTGGATATGGAAGGTATTTAAATCTGAGCAATTTGGCCTTAGTCTGAGATATTGTCCTTTTGGAATACCTCTCCTCAATGGGGCTGGGTGATGGCTAGTCCAGTGGAGCAAATTATTTGTTGCTGTGGGTTTTCGATGGACCCTCGTACAGATTTCCTCCCCTATAGCTTCTCGATAGCTGGAAATCTAGGAAGGCCAATTTTTTATGATTGATTTAACAAGTAAAGAAAAGACCAATGTTGTTTGAATTAAGTTTCCTTACAAATTCTCCAAAGAACCCTACTGGCCCATTCCACTGGACAAGCACATCGTCCACATATCGACCCCAAAAGAGGATCGTCTCTGTCCAGTCACACATGGATTTATCGAACACCATAGTGTCTTCCCACCAACTCAGGAGCAAATTAGCGTACGAGGGAGCACAAGGGCTCCCCATCGCAGCACGCCTGAGTTGGTGGTAGTATTTCCGGTTAAACGTAAAATAATTATGATGTAAGACAAAGTGCAAGAGCTGAAGAAGAAACGAATTGTGGTCTGTCAGATGACTGCCTCTTGTTCTTAGGAAGTGTTCAACCGCCTTTAAACCTATTTTGTGATGTATGGAACTATACAATGCTTCCACGTCAATAGATGCAAAAAATACCGTTTCTTCCATAGTTATACCATCCAGATTCCTAATAAGGCCACTGGTATCACGAACATAGGATGACAATGAAACAACAAAGGGTCTCAGAATGTTATCAATATAAATCCCAACATTTTGCGAGATGGAGTCAATGCCAGCAACAACTGGTCTGCCTTTTAATGGGGATGTACCCTTATGGATTTTTGGCAGAGCATAAAATGTTGGTATAATAGGAAATTGGTTTGTCATAAACTCCATCTCATTTTTTTATATATCAGTCCCTCTTCAAATCCTCCCACCAAAATATTGTATAAGGCATTGGAAAAGATACTTGTTGGATCAGAATCCAACACCCGGTAAGACCCCCTATCATTAAGGATAGATTGGCACATTTCAAGACATTGGTTGTTACCCAGCAGAACAATATTTCCGCCTTTATCCGAGGCTTTTATGACAATTAGAGCCTTCATCTCATCAGAGGATAGATTTGAGGAATAGCCACCTATTTTATGCTGCCGCTGCTTCATCTCATCTGATACCAGTCTCATAAACACGTCAATAGAGTCAAAATCACTTTTGGACGGCAGTTTTGTACTTTAGGGACGTAAATGGGCCTTTGCCTATAGGTAGTCTACTATCCTCCCTCAATATACCCAAATCCTCTAAGGCCTCTCTGTCCTTCATCGTAAGATCAAACGTGGCAAGATTATCTCCCTTATTAAAAAGAAAGAATTTCTTCCACTTTAATTTACGACAGAACAGAGCAAGATCTTGACTCCAATTGAATGCGTCAAACCTCTCTGTTGGAACAAATGTTAAACCTCTCCACAATAACTCCTGTTCCTGTTCAGAGTATATGAAGAGAGGTTAATAATTTTATTCAGGAAGTCCCTCCTTGTACGTCCATTAAAAGGGCCGGTCTGGATCGTAGGTCGTAGGGAGGGTTTCGCTCCATAAGAGAGGAAGGTCGGGAGGAAGGTACAGATGAAGGCGAGGGAATAGGTGCGGGAAGTGTAGGGTCCTCCCATTTTTTTTTGATTTTTGCTTTTTCTTTTTATTTGGGGGTCTGTTAGGAGGAGGGGGACCAGAGGGAGCCTGTGGGGTCTCTGAATCAACGGGATCCTCAGATGAAGAGGGTCTCGTTGACGGGCCTTTCAAAAAAAGAATATGCAGAGTTTGATTTAAATTCTGCCAGATCTTTAATAAATTTGTTATGTTTACGTTGCTTTAGATTGGACTGAAAACGCTCAACCGAATTCTGTAGAATTCCCTCTCTTCTTGAGAAATCAGGATCGTTTTTGAATTTAAGGGAGTTGTTTATTTGATCTTTCAACAAAAAAACCTGTTGCGGACTTTTTGACCTTTCAGCCGGCACAATTGGAATTCTCAATCCCTTAGGAATAATTTCCTGTTTAATATAATTATTTAGGGACTGCACTTCCCACCAGGATTTTATGTTACTCGCAACCATACAGATCATTAAAGATTTTTTTTAGGTCAGTACTACCATCATTATTTGGAGTTGTTCGCTCAGAAAAAACATCATCAGCCTCAAGCTGCCATTGTCTCACATTGATATGATAGGTGCAGACAAGAATCCTGCCATTTAGGAAACATTCTTATTCTCATAGAGGTGTAATATAAAGGGTGCGGTATGTGAGGTAGCGGCGGCACGGCGGAGACAAGGGATCCGGGCACCACGGGTCACTGCACACGGGTTTATTCAATCCAACAGAAGAGGAAAAAAACAACAGTCCAACAAAGCATTCCGGTCCCCTTCCTTCAGGGGCCGCTCCTCGCTGCTTTTCCCAGAAGTCTATCCGCCACTAGGTCTGCGGCCTGGCTCAGAACATGCTTCCTCATCAGAATCCCAGGGAGTTGAGCTCACTCCAAACTCAAAGACCCACACCCCGTGTTCCTGCTTCCTCTTAACGCCTTCCTCTCTGGGAAGAGGGAAAAAAACCTCCAAACCCTTGACTGGAGTACTTTTCTACCCATGGAGGGCGCACAACCTGGGGGAGACGTACCGGCCGTCCATGACAACCCCGGCTACCGTCTCACAGGTATTAAATTAAAGGTTGCTATAAGAGTAATACCAATCTTGGATAAGGATTTTAATAAAATACAAACTTTATTGTACAAATTGCTTAAAAGGATCCAGACTTACAAACATAAATTATAGGACCCACATGGATTATCATAGTTTATAAAGCATAAACAATAGGTATAGATTAGCCTCATAAACCCCCTATGTGCCAACAATAATTATACCAAAGACATCGGAGTGCCTCCAAACTTGTGGTGGCTAACTCTATTGCTCAGGTTTGTTCATATAATGGCATGATAAGGGGGAAAGCATGATGCAGACCCCACTTATCTCGTGGTATTACACTGTATTTTGTTATCCAAAGGGTGTCCTATTGATTAAAATCTCCATACTTGACGAGTTTTGCCCTATTAGATTGGAGGGCTCATCAGATGTTTTTTTGCAGAGGTCTTTTTATCTTTACAGCCTGGAAAGACAACCATGTCAGTATATGCACTTTTACACCGATACAGGAGTTCCATTATCTTACAATTAGTCAGAATGGATTACCTTGTACTCTATAGCTGTAGCCAAAGGGGAAACCCAGCTAACAATTTCACTAGTTACCCCTTTTAAGGTAAATGTATTAGACCAAGGTGCACTAGAATTTAATAATATAAGATAAGATAAGATAAACTTTATTGATCCCGGAGGAAATTACAGTATTACAGCAGCAGAACAAAGATCAAGAACATTATATATATATATAGAGTGTCAAGGAAATATTAATGGGTGAGTGATAAGGTATTTTTATCACAATACTCACAAGGTGGCACCAAATATATATATGACATCCCACAAATGAGGTCAATGCAGAAGTATAGTCCACAAGAACCAGTCTATTTAAGAAGCGAAATTGAGAAATCTTTTCAATAAACTGATTATCAGGGTTAGCGGCACAGCGTGGCTAGCACAATGATTACTTACTAGCACATAGTTGAAGAGTCTCTTTAGTATAAGAGGACCTGTTAATCAGTGGTTAGGCAGTATTAGATATATATATATATCCACTGTTTTTGGCCCTGCAAAAAGGAAGCTTACTGTTAACAATATGGTAACACTATATCCATTAATGGCTTCCTAGAAAAGTTAATAAGATAATCCTTGAAAAAAGGGATAACTCCAAGGATTAGTATAGAAAGAAATATAGCCACGCTGAACCTGCTGATTAACCATCAGTACTTACATTTCTTGTGGACTTCAACAATGTGGCCCCACTGTAGGAGTGATTGGAAGCCTTCTCAATCTCCCTAAATAATCCCAGACACTAATTAGGCACCTGTGTCTTAATTGTAGGCGGATCTAATAATCCACTCATCAGTGGGCCTGCAGGAATTGTTATAATCTCCCACTGTCTCAGGACGCTAATCGTGACCTGCGTCATTCAAAGCTCCCATCACATCCTGTAACAAAGGGAAAGAAAACATATGGGTAAAAATAAGCATATAAGGTAAGATAAACTTTATTGATCCCGGAGGAAATTATAGTATTACAGCAGCAGAACAAAGATCAAGAACATTTCACACTTTACAAAATAAGTCTATATGGACTATAAGGATGGACTATATGGATAAAAAAAAAAAAACAACTTCATGGCTTCGGGAAAAAAGGGATGGACAATCAAAAGTGCAAAAATAAAGAGTTGCCGTTATGAAGGAAAGGTTCCCGCACGGCTGATTACTGCAGAATATGCAACACCTTATAAAGGATAAAGCCTGAAACCAGATGTTTTACCCCTGACGGCTCTAAGTGGTTTTATTACATTTCACTTTGAGAACATCCAGAAATATCCAAAGAATAAAACTAGTAAAAAACAAACACAATCCTTCTATAATTCAGATTCTTCCTGTGATATAGGACTAAGAAGAGAAAGTAACGTGTATATATGACCGTGATCCAGAACATATACAACCAATAAAGGGATTATGATATATTAAATATTCAAGTTTATTATACAAATATCAAGAAAGTGCATTACAAAAACCAGAAACACAACATACATTATAAAACCAATTAAAAAGGTGTATAAAACACCAAGGATACAAATTTCCAAGCCCAGGGGGATATCAGTCAGAGTGTCACACACGTTATGTACTGTAAACAGTAATCAATCAATGAGCCCAACCAAAAACTGCTGTAATAGAATACACCAATGGCGCTAACAAGCAACACTGTACAAAAAAGGTTGCTGAACAAAAATGACCATAAATATGGATATAGAGATGTAAATTGGTATAAGTTGAAAATAGCAAAGGACAGTGAATCCTGCCTACCTATTAAAAGTAACCTCTGTACCAGTGCTGATGCTAGAAAGCCAAAATGGATGTATAACACACCAAAGGACGCATGGTATGTGAGTAATTCCGAATTGATCCTAATAGGAGCACACAGTTATGGTTGCAGACAGGGGTAATGGAAATTCAGTACTTTACCCTTGCTGGAAAGCCACAGGAAAGTGGCAATATAGTCTGTTGGGCCCAAATAGGGCTGGAAGGCTCCCGACGCGTATCGCTGTCCGATCTGACAGCTTCCTCAGGGGAATTGTGCTGACAAGCATGGTGTGTCCGGATCTTTTTATGCAAACCGGGCGCGTGTATTAGCGTCCGGTATCCATCACCGATAGCCGGAAATGACGTAAACGTCAAAAACCGGATGTGACGTTCCGGAGTCAGGAAGAGTTTTAGAGAGAGCGTGTGACCGTCGCGTAGCGACGATCGCATGCGCGCAGACCGGCCGGTCAATAAAAGCGCATGTGATAAGGAAGTAATGACTTCCTGGGTGTTGTTATAAGCGTCATGAGTATGGAGTATGAGGACATAGTTAATTTAAAAATCTAAAGGGAGGAAGGAGGGACAAGAGATACAAGTGGGCAGCATAACAGAGATAGAAAGATAAAGACATCAGTTAGTAGCAAGAGACAATATAGGAATACAATTAGTTGTAATAGTAGTCAGAATTTACATTTATAGTAGATTAAACAAGGGAGCTGTTTAAGAAATGGTGAGCTGGGCAAAGATAGTCATCCAGCCAAATAAGATCGCAGGAGAATCCAAACAGAGACCCAATAGGAACCTATAAAAACCTGTAAATAAATCATAAGAAAATTTTATGGAACATTTAACAACTAAAGGGAATAGTAGCTGGAAATTCCACGGAGTCCTAGCACCTGTTAAACTGAAGATAATTAATCAAATAAAGTGCATATTCGGGGAAATATCTCTATTCTCTCTATTTTCCCTTTCCTTTTTCCCTTTCCCTCTCCTTTTAGTAATCCTAAAAAGGATTACTGAGTATTAATAAAGCCATAAACATCCAAGTAGAGGATATGCCAATGGAATTATTAGCATAATGTATGTTTTCAATGTGCTTTCATCACATTGACCACAATACCAAAGTCCAGCAAAATCAGTTGTTCCGGGGTCCAGATTGAGAATAACAGAGAGTAGGACATCCTCAGTATTCATGTTGTTCTTCATAGAGATATCCAGATGTAATTAATCAAAGTACATAGAGTGCTATCTCACTCGTATGTGATGTATCTTTTGCACTGTTATCTTCATATATCTGTAGTTGGAGTCCGTAGTTGGAGTCGTCCTTAAACCAAGGTAACAATAGATGTCCATTGGTCCTAGAGCAAGAATCAAGCAGTATACAAGTAAAAATATATTGGAGAATTGTGTGGTTTCACCAACGTATACCATGGGGCAACTGCAAATTAAAGCATATATTATGTTGCGTGTGCGGCAATTTGCATAGCATTTTGTGGTAATGGTATACGGGAAGATGGTCAATTCCACTTTATTCGCAGCTATCATGTAAGGGCAGATCGTGCAACCACCGAATGGATATGTATCCACAAGTCTTACTCCCTGTCCCAAGCGATGGGGAGGTCTCTTGAAATGGCTAGATGTAAGATGATCTTTTAAGTTTTTGGCCCTTCTAGCTACAAGTGATGGTGTGGGGCCTACAAATTGTTCAATTTTAGGGTCCGCGAAAAAATTGGCCTTTTGGAATGCCGTTACGTAAGTGTAACGGATGGAAGCTTTGGTGGTGCAACACACTATTTGTAGCCGTCTCCTTTCTGTGTAATGCCGTAATGATCTTACCATTGTCCTGTTGAATCTTTAAGTCCAAAAAGTCAACCTCCTCTGTGGACATGTGGGAGGTGAGAGTGATATTCAATGAGTTAGTATTCAAATCTAGAACAAAATCCAAACAGTCATCCATTGAGCCTGCCCAAAAGAATAAAATATCGTCAATGAATCTGTACCAAAATGGTACAGATGCGGCAAAATGTGGATGACTACGGATGTGAGTCTCCTCCCACCACCCCAAAAAAAGGTTGGCGTAGGACGGGGCGCATTTTGCCCCCATAGCAGTGCCTGATGTTTGTCTAAAGTATGATCGATCGAAAACAAAGTAATTGTTTTCAAGAACCATTTGCAGCAAATCCAACAGAAATGAGTCATGGAGTCGTGTACCTGTTGATCTGCGATCCAAGAAGTAAGAAACTGCTGTAATGCCAAGTTCGTGTTTAACACACGTGTAGAGTCCCTCCACGTCCATGGTGACAAGTAGGAGCTGTTGAGTAACCTGAATGGAGTTCATTTTAGAGATGAGGTCTGAAGAATCACGAATGTAGGAGTCGAGACGAAATACTTAAGGCTGTAAGTAAAAGTCAACATATGAACAGGGTTTTTCAAAAATTCCCCCGATACCAGAAACTATTGGTCTCCCTGGTGGTCTTGTCAATGACTTATGTACCTTGGGTAATAGGTAAAGGGTGGGAATAACTGGATGCTTAATTTACAAAAAGTTCTTTTCCTTTTTTGAGATGATGTTAAGGTCCAAAGCCCGATAAATTAGGGTCTCCAGTTTATTCTTAAATACCAAGGTTGGGTCTGCAGGTAATTTTTGATAGCAGGTGGAATTGTTGAGCTGTCTGTTCGCTTCCTCTAGGTACAGATGAATTGGCCACAAGACCACATTCCCCCTTTATCGGCTTCTTTTATCACAAAGTCCTTGTTATTTTTTAAATGTTGTAATGCTTTGTGTTCCGCCTTACTCAGGTTGTTTTTTGAAAAGTATCAGTTTTCAAATTGCGCAAGTCTTTTTTTTACTAAGTCAAAGAAGATTTGTACAGGTGGAAAGAGTGAGAAATGGGGTGTGGCCTGTGAAGGAGCCCTTAAAGTAAAGGGTCTTTTTGTTTGTACAGTACCTGTGTCTTCCTCTGCCAATTCCAAAAAATCCATAAAGGTGGCCCGATCCTCAGATGGTAATGTATCCAGGAGGGATGGGCGGTGGTAAAGCAATTTAAAAGTGAGTTGTCTGCAAAATCAATACACATCTTTGATTATTTCAAATTTATTACAAATTTTATTTCCATGTCAGATAATTTATACAAAGAGAGATTGATGATTCGGAGATCATTACTCACTTTATTGCTGTTATTTGGAGTAATCACCACCTTCCTCCTAGTCTCAGACTCCGAGGCAGAATGGGTGACCGTTTCCCTGTTTTGGGGATTCGGGTGTCGCAGATTGGGCGGGCTTACGCTTGCCCCTTCGGGTGGATCGTCTGTGTCGGAATTGTCCCCTGATAAAAAATCTTCATTGGCAGATGAAGTAGAGGTGTGGTATTGCCGTCCTTGTCCTCTGGTGGAATTTTTGGCCTGTTTGGTTTATTGGGTCGTGGATGTTTATTTGTTTTTTTAGCTGGTCTATTAGGTCTGTTTGGTCTCGGATTGCCCCTATGAGTCCACGTATACACTGTGTGCTCCTCTAATGGTGGGGTTACACGTAGCGATATCGTCCCGATATCGCATACAACGGCGCGGGAGCGCGCATTTTGGGAGCACTTTTCCCGATATCGCATTGCCGGTTTACACGCTGCGATATCGGGAAACAACGTCCCTCCGATGTGTACGCCCACCAACCCAGTAACGACCATTTAACATGGGAGTTAATGGGTGAGGTGCGAGTACGCATCGGAGTTGGGCTGTCACACGCAGCGATGCTGCTACAACGGCCTTGCGATATCGGGGAGTTGAATAGCTCTGCTATTCAACTCCGATATCGTTTTGGCATCGTTCCAGCATCGCGTTGTATGCTAAAACAGTACAACGCGCACACGATATCGGGTCCAACTCGCGACCCACGTGACTTTTTGTCGGAGTTGGGTCGGAGTTGGACGCTGATATCGCGGCGTGTAAACCCACCATAAGTCTTTTTTGTCCCGTAGAATTTTTTGTCTCTTACCCTTAATTAGCTCATCCTCATATCTATCTACAATATCTTTCAGACGTGTCTTAAAGGGCGCCACCTGGTTGTCCTGATCGAAATCCTTTAGTTTGGTCTCCAAGCTTTTTACCTCAGTTTTGATTTTCTGTAGGAGTGCGTGGTCATGCTCAATGAGCATTTTAATAATAATTTCTGAACATTTAAAAATGCCTAATTCCCAGATTTTTTTTGAATCCTACGTCTACTTCCCAGGCAGGGAAGATTTGGACGCGAAGACCTCTTGGGGCAACCCCAATCCTGAGGTACTCCTCCAAAGACTTGATGTTCCACCAGGTCTTTGATAAGTGTTTATGTAGTTTAATTATTTTACTAGAAATACCTTTAAAGGTATTATCCTCAACAACTGGCTCATTAACGCTGAGAAATCTACCCCTATGATTATTCCAGATCGCTTCCCTAGATTCCAGATCCATGTCACAAGGTGATATTATGAAAATCAGTGTTCTATAAACACAATGTGCTCACGCCTAGAAGGGCGATTCAAGTGAGTAAAGGTGGCGACAGGCACCGCTGCTATTGTGGCTGGGAGATTCGGGCTCCACATCAGTAGAAGCCGCATCATTCCCAGGGATCCGGGGGCGATATCGTCTCTGCTCTAGTTTTTCTCTCTTCTTCCAAAACATGTAGATGCCAACGAGAAGAATGGCGATGAGAATTCCGGGGATAATGCCAATTCCCGCATCCACTATATAAAGTGTTAACCATCTGGAACTCAGTGGGCTCAATTTGTTGGGGGTTGAAGTCATTTGGCTGCTACTATGGGAGATCTCGCTGGTCAGGTCAATAATCCGGGGGGACGTAGATATGGGTACGGTTCTTCAAGGGGCTGCATATGCAGTCCAGGTGTGATTGACAGACGGGATGTCTCCATTATGATCAGTATAGTTCATGGTGGCCTTCATGTTACATGGAAAGTCTCCACAGAAGATTCTAAACTCTTCCAGTCGCCTTCTCTCCAGTACAATCTGTGCCTTTTAGGTCAATACCCATGAAAACCGTAACACTCATGAAAGCAGCTCTGCACCTCCACATAACAGGGGGACGCACTGTTCTCTTTTCTCCACAGTCTGTGCCTCCTCCATTCCCCACCAGTCCTCTCTTATCAGCAGCTGATCTCCTTTCTCCTCTCCTTTCTCCTCTCCTTTCTCCTCTCCTTTCTCCTCTCTTCTCCAATATTTTTAATTCAATCTTTGTGAACTTCTTGCTTAGCTGCCTCAGTTGCAGATCTAATTCAAAATGAATGTGATAATAATTTTAGCTCACTGAAATGTAATTTTTGTGTTTTTTTTTTAAATAGATCCAAACTGAAATTTCATAGCCGGTGCGCCATCTTCATGCATAAACAGTGGGCAGAGGAGTGTGAGCGCTGTGTTTACCAGTGAGATGAGTTTCTAACTTGGCAGAATTTAGAACCCGTTATATTATTTATTATACTGTTTGAACAACGACTCAAGTGATCAGTTTTTGACTTTCTTTAAAATTAAAATAAGATCTCACCAATCTGACCAGTGTCACCGATCACACTTGCTGAACTATAAGTCACAGCGAGAGTCATGAAATTGTTCTTCTTCCTTGGATCTTCTACTTAAATGTCACTTCAAGTAATGTTTATTGAGTTTTCTTGATAATCAGTATATTACAATGGGTTACAGCATTAAGTATTCATTTTAGTGTAATTAAAGTAGTATAATGTACAAAGTACACATTCTTTAACTAATAACTCTATATTGTTGATAAGTATGCTTGATATAATCATCAATAATCTTCGTTTACAGAACACAGTGAATAAGGTGATAACACAAACATTCTAACAAGAACATCTTACGGCTCATGTTACTAATAACATTCTACTAATAAGGAGTCTTTTGTAGCTTTTTGTTGCTTGAGTCTTATTTTATAGCGCATATATCTAAAAGGTTCAAGGTCCCCTACTTGGTTGCTCAAATAAGTATTTAGTTTTATTTGAAAGTCTGCTACTGTCAGTTCAATGTCAATAGGGCTAAGTTAAATTAAATGAAATGGTTGATGATGGAGTCTTGCCACGGATCCCATTTATGATGAAATTTTACTTGGGTGTTGTTTTTAATAGAGAAATGGTATTCCAGATTTTTGTGGAGTGATAGGGTTTCTAGAACATCTTGGATTTTTGGAGTGATGGTGCTTTTCCAGTTGGAAGCTATTAGTTTGTTTGCGATTAGAATAATATGTATAACTATGGGTCTATATTGTTTTGTAATTGTGTCAATATTTAGTAATAATAATGTTAGTTCCGGTTTTAAAGTAATGCTCAGATGAGTGATTGAGGATATTAGTTTTTGTAGGTCTCTCCAGAATTCTCTGATTTTGGGACATGCCCAGAATATGTGTGTTATATTTCCTGTTTGTTTACAGTGTCTCCAACATTCATTTGTAAGTTCTGGGTTCATTAAGTTTAACCTATGGAGGGTGAAATACCATCGGGTAAGCAGTTTATAAAACGTCTCTACTTAAATGTCATTCTGGGGCGTTTGGTGGAAATGTGACCTTAATGCCTTGTATGTTTTGTCTTCTGATAAATATCCACAAATGTAGGAATTAAGGATGTATCTTAACCCTAAGTACATTTTATTGATAGGAAGGATTATTATCAAGAGGATTTGTAGAATGAAGCCTGCAAGGGGAGTCCAGCTGCTATTATACGGACTTCAACTCCCAAATTTTTCGTTTCTTTTTATTTTTCCATTTTTTTTTGCTTCCTTTATTCCAAGAGCCATATATTTTTTATTTTTTCATTCATATAGCCATATTAGGTCTTGCTTTTTGCGGGATGACTTGTAATTTTGAATGTAGCCATTATTTATTCTACCACATAAGGAAATGAAAAATGGGGAAACATTACCAAGTGTTGAAATTGCAAAGAAAAGTGCAATTCCACAAAAGTATTTTTGAGTTTTTTTATTTGCCATGATCACTATATGGTAAAATTAACCTTGCAAGATGATTTAATCAGGTCAGTACGAGTACACAGACACCGAACATGAGAAAGAAGCAGGAAAAAAACAAGTCCAAAATGTATATGCAAAGGAAAAACCTTTTCTTGATGACAAAAACAGGTGTGGGTGGGACTTCCATAATGGAAGCAGGCATTAACAGGCATACAATAAATATTTTATATGGATATTTCAGTCTACAATTCTAGAATGGCGGTAAAATACAAAAAGCCTAAAAATGTACACAATATACAGCGATTTGTTGTCTCCATAAATAAATATATATCTTATGCTGTAACACTAATAGCAGGTGGATGTATAGGTACAATTTGTATTGCTGCAAATTAGACAAGACACAAGTTTGACTCGCCCCGCTAGGGGCCGTGGGGTATTCAGAGCCGGCCGTCTCCCTGACTCGCCTCTTCTGGCGATGCCGTCTGCAGGAGATCAGGAGTCTTTGGGAAATGTTACAGTGGTGTGACCCGGTTCGTGGCCCCGGAACGGTCAATGAAAAGGGGTGATGGAATAGAGGATTTTGTGGGCGGTTGTCGTGACACCACCTGTTGTATGCAGCTTGTAGTGGCCGCCGCTGAAAACCAGGACCTCTGGGGATGATGGAATGGCAACTATGATGGTGTCTCTCCCCATGGGTGGAGCGGGTCCCCAGGACATCCTGAGTAGGGTTTATTAGGATTTTGGTGGGCCAGCAAGGCTGATCTGACTGCAGGGAAGGATCAGAGCATCTCACAGGCAGGGTCCTGCTGCCTGCGTGATGTATGTCTACCACTCCTCAGGCTGGAAATGGAACAGTCTCACACAGTTCTGAGTTCCAAACCCGGTTTACTTCACTTTTTTCTGCTTGCACCACAGGTTACAGTTCAAGTACATTTGCAGTCCGGGTAGTCCTTAGCAACCAGAATGGCTTGTCCAGTACACCCCATTTGTGTTCCTTCCCTCTCTGGCTGTTGTTCCTCTGCGCTGCCTGCTCACTTCACTCCTCAACGCGCCTCCGCACACAGTGCCCGGATGTAGCAGCCACGTGCCTTTTCGGGCACCAGCCACGTACCCTGACCCTATTACGGCTGCATTCTCAGCAGATGTGTCGGGAGTATGACACAGTTCTTCTAGATCTCGTTGCCTCTGATTCTGTGTTTGGAGCTTGGAGTCTCCTCGCCACCTTCAGGGCTGTGTCCCTGGTGCTCGCCCTGCCCCTCTGCTTCACTTTAGATTTGGGCACACGGGTGGATCGCTCACTGCCCGTGCCCTTAGGGCTACCTCTGTCTCTCTCTGTCTCTCTGCAGTCTCTTGCCTCGGGATACGAGATGAGCTTCATCTCTGCTCAAGTCCTCTGGGTCCTTCCTCTCTACTTCCCTCCAACTGACTGACCACCCACTTCCCGTGGTGTTTCCCTTGCCTTTTCCTGACCGCTTCCTGCTAGCATTCCTACCCACCACCTTTCTCCCCCGCCATCCCACGTGCTACCTGAGCCGTCCCACTAACTGGGTTTACCCGCTGTCCCTGGGACTGGATGTGTTGGGTGTGTGTGTGGGTGACTGGACTTACCAAGCCAGTTACTGCAGACTGGGATAACACACCCGTGGATTGGATGCAGTACCCTTTTGTGGTGACCAGAGCGCAGGGGCGCCACATATTCACCACATGACCAAAGGTAAAGATTTTTGCACCAAAAATTAAGAGCAAATGTACAGTGTACAAATTCTGAAACAATTTGCTGTTACGTGTTGGCATTAACCTTCTAAACCCAAGGGGAGGGCAGTCCTCCAACCATGTAGAGACATCCCAAAAGATTGCAGCAGTATCTGCAGGGTAAGGTGAATCCTACAAAGTATTGACTCATCAGATTACTTGGGAAAGGTGTTTTTCGATCCGCGCTGCCAGACTGACTCGCATCCAAGAAGACACTTGTCGATGAAGTGTTGATCAACACTTCATCTACAAGTGTCTTCTTTGATGCGAGTCAGTCTGGCAGCGCGGATCGAAAAACACCTTTCCCAAGTAATCTGATGCTTCTCCACGTCTGAGTGGTCGGTGAAGGTCCAGCAGCAGCCATCAGGATATAATTCCTAACACGTCTTCAAACCAGTTGTGGGTGACACAACTGGATCAGGTGAGTGAACCCCTGTTGCTCACTGAGTTTACAATTTAGTGTCTAGTGATAAGGGCACTATTGCGCCTCTTGTTCCCCCAACCCCCCTTTTTGTATTTAAAGTATTGACTCAGGCTGAATACAAATGCACATCACAATTATTACATATATAAATATAATATATAATATAAATTGGTAAAATACTTAGATAACCAGGTATCATTTCCTTTACACTTCACAAATACTTGCTGCTCAGTGTTGGGAGATCACATAAAAACCCAATGAAATACATGTAAGTTTGTGGGTGTAGAGTGAAAAAATGTGGAAACGTTCTCAGGGTGTGAATACTGAATCCCCCACACATTTTCATGACTTTGTAAAAACTTACTTTGATTTCCAGCCTTTTCCTCCATCCATAGATGTCAGTGAACAGATTCACCAGTTCCCGATAACTTATGGTTTCTCACTTACACGAAGGTGTTTAGTGTAGTAGTTCTCCGCCGGCCACAATCAGTGCAGATCTTACAGCGCTGCGCTAGACGCAGAACTCACAGGAGAAGAAGTCCCATAAAACAATCCACAAATGGAAAACGAAATAATAGCTCAAGTGATAGGTCCCTCCACAAAAGCCAAACAGTATTGACTTCATTGTTAGTCTCAACTGGAGAAATGGCAGTGATTTGTCTGGATACTGGGAACATATAGAACTAGGGGGATTGTGATGTCATAATGTGGGTTCTGCTGCAAGGAAGGATGGTGACATCGTCACAGCAGCCAGCGGCAGCCAAGTTGTTGATAGAATATCCATCTGCCGGTTATCTCTATGCCCCAGATGTTTACAGTCCGTCTACAAGGACAACAAACCCTGAGAAAATAGATATGAACACATAATACCGTATATACTCGTGTATAAGCCGAGTTTTTCAGCCCAAAATTTGGGCTGAAA
The DNA here is from genome assembly GCA_033576535.1 of Allobates femoralis. Taxonomy (NCBI): domain Eukaryota; kingdom Metazoa; phylum Chordata; class Amphibia; order Anura; family Aromobatidae; genus Allobates; species Allobates femoralis. The sequence continues at coordinate 872,748,416 of JARQOC010000003.1, read as the reverse complement.
AGTCTCCCCCTCGGCTTATACACGGGTCTATACGGTAGGCTGTGTGGTGGGGGCTGTGGAGGCTGCAGGAGGCGGGGGGGGGGGGCTGCTGTATGAGCGGCCCCGTCACGTGGGGCCGCTCATTATATATGCACTGCTTCCCTCTGTCAATCAGCGGCAGGGGGAAGCAGTGCATATATGCCCCCAAATGCTGGCACTCTCCCCACTTGTAAGGCCCCCCCCCCCGCTGCTTATATTACCATCCCGGTCTTCTGCTCAGCGCCGCTCCTCAGTGCTCCGTCCTCGCTGCTCCCGTCCTGCTACATCCGGGATCTCCGGCCGTCGCAGGCATATGACGTCATCGCGCGACGGCCGGGGATCCCGGATGTAGCAGGACGGGAGCAGCGAGGACGGAGCACCGAGGAGCGGCGCTGAAGAAGACCGCGATGGTAAGAGAAGCAGCAGGGAAGGGGGGGGGGGCCCTTACAAGGGGGGCGAGTGCCAGCATTTGGGGGCTGCTGGTTACCCCCAGGGGGCTGCTGGGTACCCCCAGGGGGCTGCTGGGTACCCCCTGGGGGCTGCTGGGTACCCCCAGGGGGCTGCTGGGTACTCCCTGGGGGCTGCTGGGTACCCCCTGGGGCCTGCTGTATGTACCCCCGGGGGCCTGCTGTATGTACCCCCGGGGGCCTGCTGTATGTACCCCCGGGGACCTGCTGTATGTACCCCCGGGGGCCTGCTGTATGTACCCCTGCGGGCCTGCTGTATACCACTGGGGGCCTGCTGTATACGATACTACTGGGGCCTGTATACCACTGGGAGGGCCTGTATACCTCACTGCTGGGGGTTGTATACCTGTGCTGGAGTCCACCCTCGGCTTATACGCGAGTCAATAAGTTTTCCCAGTTTTTGGGGCAAAAGTAGGGGGGTCGGCTTATACACGGGTCGGCTTATACACGAGTATATACGGTAATATAATATTAATAATAATACATATAACAATACATTCCATCCAATTGTATACGATCATATCCTGCATCAATATACACTGAGCCTTGAGAAAGTATTCATAACCCGTGAACTTTTACACATTCTTTCCCATGTTTTTTTATTGGGATTTTATGTGAAATGCCAACACAAAGTACAAGTATTTATTGAATAATACACGATTTTCTTAATATTTTATTGATATTTAAAAAATATTAATTTACTGTAATTACCACCACGCTGCTGAGGATTAGAGAGTTTACAGTAGGGCTAGAAGTGACCTGTAGCGGAGGACAGCGGAGGGGTGAGTAGCTGATACTTGAAGAAAAGAATAGAGGTGGATATAGCTGAGCAGTGAAGGTAAATAGATATTACATAGCTGGTTAATAAACACAGGTAATGAAGGTAATAATTATATTTATAAGTGTTTATAGTAATGATTTTATGTCTCTGCAGAGGACGTTATATCTAGTAGTGGAATGTAGGAAAAAACATAATTAACGTGCCGAAATGGGTGTGGACCTGAATAGATAAAAATGTCCAGTATGTATTGTGGGGTAGCGTACGCCTAAGGGCTCGCTTGGCAGCTTAAAAGGACACCAAAACATGTTTTTAACTGTTAAAATATTTAAGGAGCAGTTTATTATCACTCATAACTGCTCATCACATATAAAATACATAATACACTCACAGAACACCATAATCCACATAACATTACATACAACAGTACATTACATTGCACATATACCCGGGAGCACTGGTTACAGCTCCATGTAACACCATGAGCACCAATCATAGCTCCCTATGCCGTTTATGGCCGCCTAGCCTTATTCACACATAATACCTAATATTTTATCTCATAGTTGTCAACGGGGCCTTTATAGCCTTATAGTCAGTCCCAAGGGTGGTACCTGCACATGGCACTATATACACAGGACAGTCTGTACAACACTCAATATTACAGTGCTTATTACCCACAGAATATATGGGTCATTCACAGTCCCACAGGGTCCGGCACAGCCGGTACACCCCTGTTCACACATAACATTCTCTGACCCACAGTCAGGCTCTTCCTTAGCTTAGTTCCCCTTGGAGTAGCTCAGTCCATGCATACCGGCTGCTAATATGCTCACAGCCACTACACAGAGCTCCTGCTACTCTACACTGTCCCTCCACACATTCTGGGACACACACCGGCATTGGTATAGGATACCGGTCAGAACCAGGCCCAGACCTGGGTTTAGCTACCAGCGCTCCAGGGCAAGCCAGGAATCTCCAAGGGCTCCTCAACAAGTGTCTCCAGGTCGCCAGCTTCTTCCAAGTCCGCCATCACAGGCCCAGACCTCCAGGCAAACGGCTGCACCAGACACGCCATCGCGAGCCACTCCATCGCGAGCCACTCCAGGGTCAGCCAGTCTTCCCAACTACAGCTGCTTCAAAACCCTCTGCTTTCTGGCCTCATGGCTCCACTCATCTCCACAGGACATGGACTCTTCTCCCTCAGAGGCTCTGTTCTGCTCTCTCTCGCTCTCACAGACTGAACTCTCACAGACTGAACTCTCACAAACTGAATCTGCATCTCTCTCTGGACTCAGGCTGAGATCCAGCCCACATACTCTCAGGCTGATAATGATCTCCCAAGTCTGAACTCAGCTGGCAGGCTCTTATCGTGCCTGCCACACCCACATGGACACACACTATAAGATAACTGGCGTAATCTATGTCATGGAAAAAAGTAATTGTGTGTTCTTATGGATTGTCTTTATATATTGTGTCTCTGTGATCTAAAGGTTTTTACACTGATACTTCCAGAGTCCCATTTCCCCTTATTATGCCTCGCGTAAACAACAAGCTTAACCAGCATAAGGCATGTCAGCGGTTAACCAATAGATCATTAAATATCTCATTGTATTGTCTATTAACAGCAGTCATTAATGGTGCGTTCTTATATCTATAACAGAAAGTGGGATACTTGGGTCGAGTATTGTCCTACAGATTGTGATGTTCAAAATGTCTACCCTTAACCCTGAGGAAGTGTTGGATTTCTCTTAGCTCAAGTTCATGGTGGATGGAACTATAAAGGGATTCAACATCGATGGAAGCTAAATATATTTTATCATCTATCGTTATCCTTTCCAATTCCTCTATAAGGTCACTGTTATCCCTAAAGTTAGAGGGCAGTGATAGTACAAAAAGTCTCAAGATTTTATCTAAATAGATGCCTACGTTCTGTGTAACAGAATTCATACCGGCCAAAATGGGCCTGCCCTTAAGGCCGGTGAACCCTTTATGGATCTTTGGTAAAGCATGCCGTCTGCAGCATGTTGGCCCTCACTAGATCCCTCTTCCACCAGCCACGGCATAGCGAGGGCCTGCACCCGAGCTGCTACCCCCACTGAAGACCCTCAGAGCCTGCTCAACCCCATCCTGAAAGCCAGACAATAAAATATGTAGACTGATATCATTCAAGCTAAACCTTCAAGCTAGTCCTTGAGGACTAGATGGTTGGTGTCTGACTCCAACTGAAAATGGTGTCCCACTATACCCCCTCTTAGTGCTAGAAATTTTACTATTCGCAAGTTGACATACAGCCGAGACCGTTCTACCGCCGCTGGCTCCCTTGCCCCTATCCAACTTACCCGTGTCACTATCTCAGACCACACTATTACCAACCCGCTGAGGAAACTGCTCAACCTATCTAAGTCTAATTGCATTATGGCAAGCAACTCTGGAATCCTGATGTTCACTAGATCTTTACCACCACCGTGGATAACTAGAACTACGGGGCCCGGGGTGACTCTACAGATGTTTACTGGTCATCCACCGCATGCCTCTTCAATGAAACTTCAGCTTGTGATAGCCTAAAGTTTCTCCGCCTGGCCTTGACTCTGGCCACCCAGAATACATGTGAATAAGCTACAATCCAAATGCTAGGTCTCGGTATATCAAAAAAGAGAAAACAGATACTGTGCACAGACCTTCGTCCTCAAGAAACAACTATAGCATTGCGAAAGTGACCGAGCATTGTGACTCCATGACGTGTTGGATCTTGGCCTATTATTCTCTATATGCATTTTTCTCTTAATATACTACACAATAAAATTACAACATTCACTGCACACCTGGATATGGGGAAATTGAAATGAAAAACTTAAATGCTGCGGGATAGCGGGATCAACATGTATATGGGGGAAAACTGAAAACAAAACTTAAGGGGGAAGTGTGATAAACAGATATATATGGGGGAACTGCTAAACAGAAAACTTATTTCTTTTTTTTCCCCTTTTCTTTTTTTTTAAATTAAATGCCGCGGGATCAGCAGATATCCCGGCGAGTGGGGTTGGGGGTAACGAGCAATAAAATACCCATACCTGACACTGTCTGGGCACTGGAGGGATTGCAGATCGTTAGCACAACGACGCAGCCTAGACCAGGTCGGGCTTGATGTAACGAAAGAAGCAGTGGGATCTCCACCGCCCCACCCCCTGAATATCCTTTTTGGTGAAGCCAACCCGTGCCACCTTGGATGCCGCGCTTATGCGGAAAAAATGGGTGCTAAAATCACCTGGCCGAAGCCCCAGGTCGGAAAGTGATCCTTTTAGCAACCCCAATAACTGGGATGCCGTAAGCTGGCACCCGTCCGCGTCACATTAAGTGAAAAGCTCCGAGCAGCGCTTAGGGTGCTTTAGACCCATCACGAATCCATTTGTTGAGACATTTTTTGATCCAAAGAGTAGCAGCTGTCGGCTCACTATGGTGATCGTTTTCACGAAAACGGCTGTTGTACGGATCTGAAAATATGTATTTAAAATACGTACGCAGGAGATTAGACTGGGCGATGAATTGCCTATTTCTTCCATTATAACAATTTTAGAATTTAACATGTACCTCCTGTGTAAAACATCTGAAGTGTTGAATCAGAAAGGTTCAATTTGTTGGGGCCTGTAAGCTGAGAGACCTCCAATTCTTGCAATGAAGAGTTGGTTTGAAATTTTAACACTTGCGCTAACATTGTAACACAGAATAGAGAGGGAACACACCAGTGTCTTTTTTTTCTAGTGATCAATCCATGTCACTGAACTTCACCGGTTAAACCCAGGAGATAGGCTCTGCACCGATACGACACACTCTTCTGTCGAGTGCAAGACCATAAAGGACTCTTCACAACAGTGACCCTTTGCAGCATTTCAGAGTCAAACATATCTGGTCTAAATTATACAGTCAGTGCTGGCACAGAATTAGTTAACTTAGAATCCAATAGTGAGCTTGTTCTGAAAGGAGAGTTTAAAGCATGGATTAACACATAATGTCATAATGCCCATAAATTATTCTACATTTTATAAATATATAATAATAGAAAACTCAGGACACAGTAAAACTTTTTATGACAAAAATTTAACCCTAGAACGCATACCCATAGAAATCTACACATTCACGCACCTGGGGCCTTTTAGGCCCGTTTTCAATTATCATGGAATAACTAAAAAAAAAAACTTTTTAAAGTTTATTGCAAAGTAAGGATGCATTCCCACTAGCGCTGGAGTCCGCCAGGACGGGATTCCGTAATGGATCTGACCTCCTGGTGACCCCAGCTAAGGCTGGCGGACGCATACCTGGGGCCTCGCAGGCCTGCCAGGTTACCTGTTTTCTATTTTCTGTAAAATTACTTTAGTTAGATTTTTGAAACTCTAGGTATTCCTCAGGTATATAGTTGTTAGTAATTTCCAGTTATTCATATATTTTTATGCTATAGGCATTTCGGTATAACAACCTTTTTTTGGGACTACCCCATATTCACGCACCTGGGGCCTTTTAGGCCTGTGTGCAAATAACACGGAATAACTCAAAAATACTTTTCAAAATTTATTTTACAATTGCAAAGTAAGGATGCATTCCCAGTAGCGCTGGGGTCCGCCAGGAGGGGATCCGTAATGGATCTGACCTCCTGGTGACCCCAGCTAAGGCTGGCGGAATGACTGTGCCATTGTAATTTTAGATGTCAGTAAACTAAAAAGAAAAAAAGAAAAAGATTACAATCAGGCTTGTGCACTGTAAACAGTATGTGATAAGACTCTTTGTTAGGGTCCCAGCACACCAAGCGATATAAAGCAGGTAAAGTGCAGCCCCCCTCCTCTTACCTCCAACAGATCACTTTCTTGTAGTGCAGTAGAAGCCTCTGGTTTTGGAGCTCAGAAAGTTTCTATTTCCAGACAAAAGAAAGCTGACTTCTTCCTCCAAAGTCTCTCCAGCAATTAGGACAAAAAGACCTGCGATGAGGTCAGAGACACATGACTTTGTGAGGGAGCCTCCATTCCAAGATCACATGACCATGTTGTCATGCAGAATCCACACTCTTCCCAGAGTCATAAAAGTTCTTCCCCAGCAACAATACAGACAAAAAGACTGAATATCACATGTAAACCTAGTACGGGCCTAAAAGGCCCCAGGTGCGTGAATATGGGGTAGTCCCAAAAAAAGGTTGTTATACTGAAATGTCTATAACATAAAAATATATGAATAACTGGAAATTACTAACAACTATATACCTGAGGATTACCTAGATTTTCAAAATTCAAACTAAAGTACTTTTACAGAAAATAGAAAACAAGTAACCTGGCAGGCCTGCGAGGCCCCAGGTATGCGTTCTAGGGTTAACAATTATGGTTGGGTTACCTTAGCAAGGCTTATGATACAGGTTAAGTAAACCACTTACATATAAATGCCATAAATAAATAATTTATTAATGCTTAACAGCGTAAACTGATCAACCCAGGAATGTAGATGACCGTCTCATGTGGCCACAACTCACAACTCAAATAGATGAGCCCTTCCCAACTCATCCCCCCACAAAGCCACCCAACCACATCTCAATGGTCCGAAATCCGTCCGCATCAGTTTTGGTTGGAAGGATCCATGGACAACACTTACAGTGGCCGCACCTGAAGGTTCCCACAGTTTTATGATTTTCTAACCATGAGGAGGGAGGTCTAGGGGGCTGGTAATGAGTACCAGTCTATCTTCTATTGATCGTCCCTTCCTGAAGGTGATATTACTATAGGGCATGATAAGATCTTTTATATCAGGATCAGCCAGTTAAATATTCCAGTGCCTCTTCAAAATGTTGACCACTTCCCTGTTACAAGCATCAAACATACCAATGATTCTTGTCAAAGACATATCATTTTAGTTTATCTTTTAGGGGTCAACAAAGAATTTCTTCGTGCTATCATATTTTTATATGCTAAAGTTAACACAGACTAAGGCTACCTTCACATTTGCGTAGGGCACCGCAGCGGACGTTGCGTATATGATGTTCAAAATCCGCATGCGGATTGCGCACCTATATTTAACATTGCATACGCAATCGTCCGCAAACAGCTGCGTTTGGTCGCGCACGGCTGCTTAATCGTACGCATGCGTAGGACGGAGGGAAAAATCGTCTGTCTCGGGACGCAACATGTTGCATTTTTTGGTGCGTTCAAAATCCGCCATCGTCCGCACGCGCACGTCTGCGGATAATCAACGCATTACCACCTATGAGAACGCAGGCGTACGCGAGGAATTGCACATGTATGCGTATCAACGGATGCGTACGTTTGATTGCGCATGCTCAGTGAGAAGTGTTTAATGCCCATGGGCGTGCCAGTATCTACAGCTATTAAAAAAGAGCCTGCTTTCTTGAACGCATGCGGATGTAGAACGCATGCAAAAGCACATAAACGCTGCTTTAAAATAAAGGTATTCACATACGCATGCGGATGAAAACCACTGCGTATGCTTGAGTATGCATGCGTTTTGCCATGCAGATGCATTTGCGCATCGGACGCTGCGTCCGGAAACGCAAATGTGAAGGTAGCCTTAGGTTTTTGGAGAGGGATTATCCTAATATTTAGGTATCTGGCTAAATTTGCCCTTTGGAAATACATTATAAGTATAACAGTTTTAAAGACGTTGAAGTGATTATTGACATTTTATTTACATTTTTTCCATTAAAAATCGAGCAATTTTTTTAAAAAAAACAACATAATTTAAAAAATATATACAATGACAGCAGAATGTAGGGCATTGTGGCTGCGAAGCCCTTTTGCTCCAACCCTCACTTCTCCGGTGTATGGGTCTCGGCAGTCGGGAGAACCAGTGGGTGGGTCTTGGCGGACAAAGTCTTGTGACTGGACACTGAAGCCACCATCTTGTCCTTAGTATCTGCCATCATCAAATTGAGCCCTCTTGGGTGGAGGAGGCCCATCTCCAGATCTAGAAGCAAGTTGTATAACAGTTATCATACATTTTATTCAGTTCACTACTTAGATGATTGCATTAGACATTTAAGATTAAAACAAGTAATTGATTTTTGAAATATACTCCAATGATAATGTCCCTACTATTCCCTCTCGACCCAAACTGCTTCAATGTATTTATTTTTACCTACTTCCGATTTAATGACATTTCGTTTCAATATCCCAGCATGCACTGGGGATTCTCAAAGACATCATCGGGGAGGAAGGGGCCACATGATCTCTCCCCCCACGAAACTAAACCAAACCTAGTGATGTCCGTATCAGCGCTGGGCTGGTCCTTGCTCCATGGAGCATTCACCACTTGGAGCTCCCTGTATGATATACTTTTCAGATGCACGGTGAGAGTGCGCCCTCTCGCCAGCTCTAATGAGAAGTGATGCGCCAGTCATAAAGCACACTGTCTGTGCACATTTTAACGAGAGAACCCGGTGAGCAGAGACCAGTCCCACGTGAAAAGCGACATACATTTCTGTTCTGTCTGCTTGCTCAGTTCTCTCCATACAATGCACATTGACTGCTGGCTCGTCACTTCTCAGAGTCGCCGGCGAGGGAGCGCACTGTCACTGTGCACGGAGCAGGATATTGCACAGTTCTGCTGCGGATGGCTTCGATAAGAAACGAATGATGTCCAGCATCTTCATATTGGTCGCATCCAGTGCAGATGAAATTACTGGATGCTTAGCAACATTTGCTATTAGAGCTTTCATCACAGATGTCATTTTAGTCACAGAAGTGGCATCCTCTTCGGACATTAACAGCTCAATCCGGGGTAACCTGAATTCCATAGCCTGCGAATCAATGACTATTCCTGACCTTTGTTACTGGGAAAAAACCCCATCCATTGCATACCTGTAAATTCCAATTATGTCCTGCAGCACTGGTGTAGATGGTTTACGTAGGATGTGAATAATGTCTAATATAGTATCTTCTCATCAGTGGCGTCCAGTTCACATAAAATGACTATTTGCTTAGCAACATTTGCCACCGATACAGCCAGGGAAACTTATAAATTGGTGGGGGTTTGGCTCTGGACCGGATCTATTAACTGTTCATTAGACTGTTTAATATTTACAATATTTATATGATGGTGGAGTTGCCAGGTTGGTGGGCACCCTAAGGTTTTGTGTAAATATTTAATGAAGGCTGCTGAGATCATTTTTACCCAAGTCATTGCAGTCATGTTTATTTCGTTACAACAATATGGATATGATGGTGGATACAAAACAAAGAACGACCCAACAATCTCCTTGCGAATTGTCAAGAAATGCCATGGAGCCCATATGGCGGACATGCATCAGGACAGAGGGGTAGGGAGTAGAAATGGTTAATGGTGCTGGAAAAAGGGTCATAGGCAGGTTATGGGAGATGACCTGAAGGCATGCAGATTGGCGAATGAAGGAAGTGGACAGTGTATGGAGGAGCATGAAGGAGAGGGGGTTAGTATATATTTGCAGTATGTGAGCCCTCGTAGGCAAGTTCAACTCTCATTAGGAGACATTTGATGGCTCGTATGGTACAGCATTTTTGTATGTTGATGTGGGGTACACGCCGGATCACATGTAAAATCGGGGGAGTAGAGGGTGATATTATAATTACATTATGTGTTAATGAGTTGGGGAATAGTTGTATATAATTGTATATATGCATGTATAACTTTGTCACAGTAGCGGAGGATAGGCCTGGTTCGGAAGCTGGATAATTACTCATGTCCTTCAGTGAATCCTCTGTTGGGGAACAGTGGCTTTTCTGGTACATCGATTAAATTAGTGGACATAGGTCCCGCTAGATTTAGGGATATAAACCCTTTGGTGTTAATACCCCTTGTTAATACCCCTACCTAAGGGCCCAGTGCAGAGTGGACAAGGAATACTTGTAAGGTTAGGGGGTCACTAGTAGGGAATAGTGATTCTTGGTACAGCAATGTAATTATTGGCCGCAGGTCCTGCTAAGGTGAGTGATAGTAATTGTGTGGTGTTAGTAACCCTCTCCCTGGGCTGGAGCAGTGCGGCCAGGGAAACTTATAAATTGGTGGGGGTTTGCCTCTGCACCGGATCTATTAACTATTCATAGATTGTTTAATATTTACATTATATGGTGGTGGGGTCGCCAGGTTAATGGACGCCCCAAAAATTTTGTATAAATATTTATTAAAGGCTGCTGTGACCATTTTTACCCAAGTTGAAGCAGTCATGTGTTTATTTGGTTACAATAGATATGACGGTATGTGAAACCGATAACGACCCAATACTCTCATCTAGAATTATTACTTTATATCCTACAATTTAGCTTTAAGTTATGATTTCAGCATGAATTCCAATGACTTTCCAAAGTTTCGATAGTCGAGAAAACACAAGCGGATGCCAGATATCCTCATTCAAGAGTTTTATTATAGATCCAGATGATGATGAAATCACGGACAAGAATCCAGAAGTTTAGTGTGTAAGGTTGAGTGCCCACTGGGCGTTTTTGGTGCGTTTTTGGTGCGTTTTCCGCTTGCAGAAAACCATTGGTTTTATGGTAATGTATGCTAATCTGTTCCAGCGGTTGGGCTTCCCAGCAAAACCAATGGGTTTTACAAAAACGTTGTGCCCACACACTAGTTTTGCAAGTGTCAAGAACTGTCAAATACCTGCGTTTTTGGTGCGGATAGCAAAGAATGGACATGTCAATTCTTTTTGCGTTTTTGGTGCAGTCAATGGGGAAACCGCTGGAAAAACGCAGCATCAAAAACGCACAAAAAACGCGCAAAAAACGCAGACAAGATTATAGCATTTCTCCTGTCAAGGACTCTAAGATCCTCAGGTTTTCCTGCGTTCAGGACTGCAGCAAAAACGCCTAGTGGGCACATACCCTTACAAGTAAAAGTTATGGACAACTTTGGGGACCTTTTATTTTTTAAATTTCCTTTGTATATATTTTGGGTTAATAAAAAAAAAATATATACAATTGAGTTGCATTAAACAAAATTGTACACGTGCAACAAAACCTGTAAAAGCCAACTGGCAAAAGGGTTTTAATGAAATGCAATTGTAACATATATTGTTTACTGGCATCATTTAGGTAATATTTAAAAGATGAGTAAATATTTAAACCTATTAGCAGTGAAATCAGTTCCGATGTGCGCTCTCTCTGCCCCCCTGTGCGCGCTCTCTCTGCCCCCCCTGTGCGCGCTCTCTCTGCCCCCCCTGTGCGCGCTCTCTCTGCCCCCCCTGTGCGCGATCTCTCTGCCCCCCCTGTGCGCGATCTCTCTGCCCCCCTGTGCGCGCTCTCTCTGCCCCCCTGTGCGCGCTCTCTCTGCCCCCCCTGTGCGCGCTCTCTCTGCCCCCCCTGTGCGCGCTCTCTCTGCCCCCCCTGTGCGCGATCTCTCTGCCCCCCCTGTGCGCGATCTCTCTGCCCCCCCTGTGCGCGATCTCTCTGCCCCCCCTGTGCGCGATCTCTCCTGCCCCCCCTGTGCGCGCTCTCTCTGCCCCCCCTGTGCGCGATCTCTCTGCCCCCCCTGTGCTCGATCTCTCTGCCCCCCCTGTGCGCGCTCTCTCTGCCCCTCCCGTGTGCGATCTCTCTGCCCCTCCCGTGTGCGATCTCTCTGCCCCTCCCGTGTGCGATCTCTCTGCCCCTCCCGTGTGCGATCTCTCTGCCCCTCCCGTGCGCAATCTCTCTGCCCCCCTGTGCGCGCTCTCTTTGCCCCCCCTGTGCGCGCTCTCTCTGCTCCCCCTGTGCACTCTCTCTCTCTGCCCTCTCCTTTTCATACCCTCTTTGCCTATCCCGTGCATTTAGGTAATAATTAAAAAATGAGCATCCGTATTCTTTAGAGCAGGTATTGCTTCAGAAAAAACTTTCTCCAAATTCAACTCTGGGAGGAAAACCCGATCGCCTTCGGTCCCTTCCTGGCAATCAGCTGAGGCTGCAACCCCCAAATAGGTGGATGTTATAATGTGGAGTATCGCATACTAAATTAACGGACCTTTATCCAAAGCTGCCTTCTGTTAAAGAGGTTTTCTCATATTTGCTCTTAAGAATGATGAGTTCAGACCAGGACCATGGCTGAGCCCCTCGTTCAAAATGCATTGTCTCCATCCAATGCTTTGAGCAGTGGCAGCTTTAATTATGCACCATCAGAGGAGTGTAAGAGCTCCACACCTCGCCAACTCCATCTAGCTTCAAAGCAGCGCTTTTAAATTCTAGATCAGAAACACGAGGAGAATATACCGGGATTGTTCCACGCTGACCACAATGGGACCGAAGTTATAGAAATTCTTTATTCACTCAACAAGAAACACACATCGTCAATGCGTTTCATAGCCTCATGGCTACTTCATCAAGGTATCATTCTTGCAGGTTAACATGCAAAGGACAATTTATATAGTGCCTTAATGTAATCATAGAAATAAAGTGCTACAACGTCAGATCCGGTAAAAAAACGCCCACAATGAATATAATTGATCAATATTTAACACACAATATAAAAACACTTCATTTATAATACAAGTCCTAAACAATTGTTACATTTGACATACCCCTTCGCTACCTTCAATGGACCCATGGACACACCATCAAAGACCATGGGAACCTTGCGTTTTTTAACCTTGAAACTCTAAAAGCATGGCAAGCCTCGATAGACAGGATTCCAGATCCTCAGACAGTAGTGAGCTCTTTGACTCCTATATTTCGGAACCCAGTTTTCCCCCCAGGATTGAAAAGACAATGCTTTTTGGGTTGGAATTTCAGAGACGATACCCGCATCAGACATGTTCTACAACAGGGTGATCTTCCCTTGTTTAATGTATTGCAAAATAATGCCATTGGTACAAAATTAAACTGATGGGAATATTTGCAGTTACGATCTTTCCTAAAATCGGTAAAGCAGTTAGGGATCCCTGAGCTTCGACTATTACCCATGGAGACTCTTTTATCATGTGAGGCTCTGCCATCCCGGAGAATTTCAGCCATTTATCAAATCTTAGCAGTGAGAGACAAAAACGATAAGTATAAATACCAGGTAGCCTGGGAGAGGGGACTGAAGAGGCCCTTATCCAGTGCAGACTGGGAGAGATGCATTCTTATGGCTCATAAGTTGCTCGGCTCATGCGAAGTGCAGGAGAAGTGCTATAAACTCCAATTCAGATGGTGTTTCACTCCGGACAGGTTGCATAAATTTTCATTAATGGCTTCCAAGCTTTGCTGGAGATGTGGGTCCGAGGAGGGTACAATGCTGCATATTTGGTGGGACTGTTCCCTGATTAGAGAGTTTTGGGAGAAGGTTTACCGAAACTATGGGCTGGTCACAGGTAAACACACAGTGGGAACTCCTGAGATGGCTTTGCTATCCTTGTTGCCTGGCTCAGTGATTTTGAGGTTCTGCCTTTCTGCGGCCAGAACGTTGATTCCTCGCCACTGAAAGGACCAGAATCCGCCTACCATTCTTGAGTGGTTCTCTGAAATGGAATCCTTGTATAGATTAGAGGAGATTTCGGCTGGATTTCTTCAGACCCTGCCCTCCTGTTTAGTCACATGGTCAGATTGGATCTTATTTAAAGACGCCTCTAACTACAATGAATTATTCTTATGATAGGAGATTGGTGGGTCCTTCTCACAGTTTTCTTCCAACCCCCATAATCACTATTTGTCCTCAATGCTATGTCAATGTGTTCTGAATTTCCATTCTTTTCTTTTTCTTTCTCTTCCCCTTTTCTAACTCCCCTCAGTCTACTCCCCCGGGTGGCTATAGGTTAAAAGACTGACTGATAGTCAGATAAAACATAATGATGGTTTACCGTGTTGAAAGCGATTAACATTTCGTTTACATCAATCCTCACTTTATTGAGGATACTTGTAAATATTTTCTCAAGTTCATATTTTTTTTTACCCACCATCTTTTTTTTTTTTTTTTTTCTTCTTTCTTCATTTTTACTGATCTAGATTTAACCCCCCCCCCCCCACCCTCTTTTTTTTTTTTTTCTTAATTTTTACTGATCTAGATTTAAAGACAAATCACACAGTGTAGGTTATGTATGTGCTTTATTGACATAGACCTCATGTTAGACTTCAAAATAATTTTGTGTAATTAATGTGAATTCTTCTCAATGTATGTATTGTTAACAATTTATTCCTTTGTTTAATAAAAACATATTTACCAAAATCAAAACATTTTTAAATAAATGGAGGGTTAGAACTCATTCATCGAGATGATTGACGTGTAGGGCCAATGGCATTACAACCAAACTAACAGATCTAATCAGATACTATCATATTGATAGAACTAAGGAGCAGCTTGCAAAAACTCTCCCTCACATTTTATATTAACGATGTCACAATCATGCATTATAAAAAACTAAATTCTCTATTCTTTGATTAAATTCAAGACTTCACATAAAAGTTACCATGATTATATATCTATATGTGTCTATTACTCAAAAAATCTCCACTGAGACAGCGAAGCTGATATGTCTGAGCGAGTATGTCAACAATTAACCTCAGCAAACTTCAGAGGGAATCTTCCATCAATCCACTGCACAAGGCCGGAATCACACAAACATGTCAACGTTTGTCGGCAGAAGAAAACACAGAGGAACATCACCTGAAAATGAATGAAAGGTGAATGCAGCACACACCATCACAAAAGAACTGAACGGTTAATCTGGCAGGGGCTAAACTAGATCGGAAACGTCATTGAATCCCCTTGGGTTTAGAGTACCCAACTGATAGATCCAGAAGTTCTCTCTCCTATTTAAAACCTGCATCCTATTAGGAGTGTCTATAGGGATATGATCAATTGGGGTAATTTTTAGATTAACATGTACCATGTACCGTGAAGCAATGCCTGGATAACCCATGCTTTGGGTAACAAACATTTATATTGTGTCTATGGGAATTAACCCTCTTGTGCAGGGGTTGGATAGTCCTGCCAACATACTGTTTGCCACATGTACAGTTAAAAAGATAAATTACAAAGCTGGATTGACAATCGAGTCTGTATTTAATTGAATGTAAATTAGATTTATCATAAAGAGAAGAAAAAGAGTTTCATGGCTGATCCATATACAGCACAGTCAGTTTTTCTTATTACATTTAAAAGAGCCTAAACCAATTGTTTTCAGTGGTAAAATTATCTCAGTTAAAGGTGATTTCTTCTTCCTCATTCTACTAGGGGCCAGAATGCTTTTTAATGATGGTGCCCTCTTATATGTCACCATCGGAACCGTGGGCATCTTTTACAGATAGGGTCATTCATGATGACCCCCCCAATGTTTGAAAATAATCTCTTTAATCATTTGATTCTGAGAAGAACAAAGAGAATTTTGTTTACTTTTACTAAACAGTAAAACTAAAATATCAATAAACACAGGCAGTTTCTGCAACAGTTTTAGTGAACTTCTTACCTTTTCGCCAAACACAAAGAATGGAGATGGATAATTCATGTCTTCACCACTATAGGGGTGGTTAACCCATGACTCATCGATCCCTGCATAGCGGCACCTGGTTGTCAGAAATGTTAGTTTTTCTGTATGATAACATACATTGGGGTATAGCCCATATGCCAACAGGGACACGACCAGATCAAGATTATTATCAAGACCCGTGTTGTGGAAACTCTGATGCATGAAACATTCTAAAAGAAATGGGGATAATACAAAGTTCTATTACTACACATGGAAGGACAATGATGGGAGTGATCACATGATCTCTGCCCAATTTACCTTCAGGAAACCCTGAACTTAAAAAAGATGTTTTTCAGATTCTTTTTTACGGTCCATGTCGAGCGCAAGATTTCCATGTTGATCTTATTGAGGTCACAAAATTTAATCTCTGAGTCTTCTCCTTCATTTCTAAAAATAAAGGAGACAAAGAAGGAGTTTTGTGTAGTCACTAGTTTTTTTTCTTCATTTAGGACACAGGACCATGTTAGGAGGCTCAAACTAGGTAAAACAAAAAAAGTTAGCTCCTCCCCGTGTACACCCCCAGACTGACCATTGACTTAGCCAGTTTAGTGTACAAGCAATAGGTAAAGTAAATCTGTAACATAGAAAAAAACAGTTACAATAGGATTAGCTCTCAGGACCTAATTCCAAAGCCACAATCTCACCGGGTTTCTCCCCTTAAAAAGAAAAGAAAATCAATAGGTTAACATAAAATTTTGTAGCACACTAATAAATCGCCTAACGGATGCCTCCGTGACTCCCCTGCCAGTCTTCTTCACAGATAGTGCTGCAGTAACGGAGCTTCCTCCAAATAGGTAGATCCCTCAAGAACATCTCGTGGATCCGCTCCTTCCTCACCCACGACTCCACTAAAACACTCATTCATGCTCTTATCATCTCCCACCTTGACTACTGCAACCTTCTTCTCAATGGCCTCCCGGCTAACTCCCTCACACCTCTCCAGTCTATCCTCAATTCCACTGCCCGACTAATTTACCTGTCCTCCCGCTACTCCCCTGTCTCCCCCCTCTACCAAGCCCTTCACTGGCTCCCCGCCTCCAAGAGATCTCAATTCAAAACACTAACCATGGCATACAAAGCCATACACAACCTGGCTCCACCATACATCTCCGACCTGGTCTCCCGATACCTACCCTCACGCAACCTCCGCTCCTCCCAAGAACTTCTCCTCTGCTCCCCTCTCATCACCTCTTCACACAACCGAGTCCAGGACTTCTCCCGGGCATCTGCCTTAATCTGGAACTCCCTGCCCCAACACGTCAGACACTCGCCTACCCTGAGAAGCTTCAAGTGTCACCTGAAGACTCACCTATTCCGTCAAGCCTACAACCTGCCATGAGACCCAGGCGACCGCCCCATACCTGACATTCCCCCATCCTACCTTATCCCAACCCGCCCCTCGCAGACTGCGAGCCCTCGTGGACAGGGTCCCTGCCCCTCCTGTACCTGTACGTCCTAGGTTTAGTGTACTTGTTCTTGTCTCCCTTATCCTCATGTAAAGCGCCATGGAACCTAATGGCGCTATATAAATAAATAATAATAATCCCTAAAGCCCAATTCACATCTGCATTTTTTTTGCGTTTTGCCAGAAATGCATCTTCGCATTTCGTTTGTGCCCAAAAACGCATGTTAGCGCATTTAAGCGCATCCAATGCATTCGTATGGAAAATGCGGTAAAAACGCATTTCTAACACAATGCCAAACGCATTGCCAGTAGAAACGCATGCATTTTCACCCCAGCGCACCATAAACGTCTCAAGAGACCTTTCTGGTGCGCTGGGCGAAAAACGCATGCGTTTCTACTGGCAATGCGTTTGGCATTGTGTTAGAATTGCGTTTATACCGCGTGCGCCATAGGAATGCATTGGATGCGCTCAAATGCCCTAACACGTGCGTTTTTGCGCACAAAGCAATGCAAAAATGGATTTCTGGCAAGACGCAAAAAAAATGCAGATGTGAAAACGCCATAAGTCTCCTCCTTTGTGCTTCCTACTCGTCAGTAGGAGCTGGCAGGAATTAGCACAGACCTGGTTTCAACAGTCCAATGAAGGTTTACTATACATTGTGTTTTTCCCCCAAAATAAGCCCAAGCAGGGTTTTTCAGACTTTTTGGAGTAGGCTTGAAATATAAAGCGTACTCCAAAAATAAGCCCTAGTGGTGAGCTATAGTGGGGCTGGCTCTGGGGGGGCAGAGGTGTTGGAGGGGGTTCTGGAAGCTGGGGCAGGCAGAAGGAGGATGGAGCTGCAAGCTGCTCATTAGGGTCATATAATATTCATTGCTTCCCCGTTGTCCAGTGTTTCAGTGCTGAAACTGGTGCTGAGCAGTGAGCGGGGGAAGCAGCACATATTACAGGAGCCCAAGTATAGTCACCCCAGCCCCACCCTGGATATGGGCCCCCGTCACGCTATGTTGCCCCCTTCCCGCTGGCACCCATAAAAAAAATAATAACGTTCTAAACTCACCCTCCATAGCTCCCAGCATCGCAGTCATCCTTCACTGTGCTGTGCTGGGGATATGATCATGTGACTGGCACAGCACAGTGATGTCATCGCTGGGTACAGCACAGTGAAGGATGACCGCAATGTTGGGAGCTACAAAGGGTGAGTTTAGAATGTTTATAATTTTTGTGTGCACCAGTGGGGGGGAAGCATAGCGTGATGGGGGGCCATATAACGTGACTGGGGGGGCCATTTCCAGGATGGGCGGCCATATACATGACTGGGGGGTCACATAGTGTGACCGGGGGCCCATGTCCAGGATGGAGACTTATCCAGGATGGGGGCCATGTGCCAGGATAAGGGGCCATATCCAGGATGGGGGCCATGTGCCAGGATAAGGGGCCATATCCAGGATGGGGGCCATGTGCCAGGATGAAGGGGCCATATCCAGGATGGTGGCCAAGTGCCAGGATAAGCGGGCCATATCCAGGATGGGGGCCCATACATTCCAGATAGATGGGGGCTCTATATACCATGAGGCTCGGGGATTATATGTATACCCCAGTGTATAGCCCCCATCCTGTATTATAGTCGCAAGCCTCGTATATTTGGTCCTGATCTTGGAATATATGGCCCCACTTTGTGTGAATGAATTTTCCCAGCCCAATATAAGCCCTACCCCAAAGGTATGCCCTAGCCCTTTTTCTGAAGGCCAAATTAAATTAAGACAGTGTCTTATTTTTGGAAAAACATGGTATGTGTTTTGAAGTTTTGCATTTTATTATATATTTTTGAGTGTGTGATTTTACAATAGTGTGGTGGTTGCGATTAAAGATTTTATAAAGATAAAGCCTAAAAGGGTATATTATTTAACCTAGAAAAAAACAAAACAGTTATGGAAATCCGAAGACCAAACAAATCTCAACTAAGGGCGGGTGTTGCGTCCCCAAATGAAGGCTCATGGTGCCGTCACACAGCACGACCTGGCCAGCGAATAAATGGATGATTGATGCAACCTACATATGGTTTCCGGATCGTTTTCTTGGGATTTCAGCAGCGCGGACACTGATACACCATTTCCCCTGAGGTAACTTCTGGATGATTCCCACGTGCATGTGGAAGGTGGAAGTCCTGCAGCAGCTGCATTTAATGCCAAATGCTTTTACACCAGTTGTGGGTCTCACAACTGTGCTAGGTGAGTGAATTCATACCCACCGCATACATTAGTGTCACTAGTGATAGGGCACTATTGCGCCTCTTGTCCCCCCCCTATTTTTTTACTTTGGCCAGCGATGTCGGAAGCGATGCGTGGGTGCCCGCTCGGTTCCGACATCGCTGGCCAGCTGTCACACAGCATCGCTGCGGCCGGCGACACCGCAGCGATGCGGGCGGTGACATCACTCCTGGGCTGGGCTGGGCTGGATCGCCGCCGACATCGCTCTGGCGATGTCACACGGCGCGATCCAGCCTTATCGCAGGTTGACAGGTTTACGGTTCTTCTCGTAAACATGTCAACCTGCGACCGGCGATAAAATGCGGTCGCGCCGCTCGTTTACACAGCGCGACGTCGCTAGCGACATCGCTGATACGTCACTTTTTCGGCGATGTCGCTAGCGACGTCGCCAGGTGTGAAGCCACCATCAGAGAAAACGATTGTACAATGATTACACAAAGAAATCGTTCTTTCTCTCTTACTTCTTTGGGGAATACAGAACCATGGGACGTCCCAAAGCAGTCCCTGGCAGGAAATAAACTTTATCCAAGAGCCAGGAAGACCACTGACTGTGAGGAGGACACATCTGAGAACTAGATGTGCGCCACTGCAGCCTGCAAAATCTGACTTACAAGCCTGGGAGGCAGAAGCTTAATGCTGGACTGCCCAGGAGGCCCCCACCGCCCATGTGGAGTGAGTCCTGACTCCCCTCTGAAGGGACTTGTCTTGACCCTGTACGATTCCTGAATGGCAGATCTGATCCATCAGACAATACTGGATTTGGAGACCGCCAAGCCTTTCTTGTGGCCCTTGGAGAGGAAAAACAGTGTGTCTGGCTCGTGGAAGGATGCCGGGTGAGACACATAGAGATGTAGTGCTTTAACCAGGTCTAATTTATGCAGAGACCTTTCCAGAGTGTGGGAAGGTGCCGGACAGAAGGAAGGAAAAACTATTTCCTCATTAATATGGAATGGGGACATGGCCTTCGGTAAAAAGGATGGAGGCAGGTGCAGCACAACCTTGTCCTAGTGAAACATGAGGAGGGGGGAATGGCAAAAAAAGTGCAGCTAGTTCAAATACCCGCCAAATAGACATAGGCACCAATAGAAAAGCGACCTTCCAAGATTGTCGGGAAGGTATCATCTCCCTCATGGGCTCAAAGGGAGAATCCTGAAGGGCTCAAAGGATCAGGTTGCGATGCCATGGTTCCAAGGGTGAACAGTATTCAGGCACTATGTGGGAAACCCAGTGCCGGGACAAGGCATTTTGGTGCCTTAGGCAGGTAAGGCAAACGGCAACCACCCCCCCCCGAAATGTGTCTAGGAATAAAAATGTCAACATACATGAAGTTGCAACATCGTAGGATCAACGGTGTTTATTCCCTCTTCGTGTGGTCTTACATGGTGCGGGTGGGAGGACGGGGGGTTCTCAAAGGCGATGGCCGTTTCACACCGCAAGTGGCTTTTCAACAGGCATATAGTCAACCATATGCCTGTTGACTATATGACTGTTGAAGCGCCACCCCACGAAGAGTGAATAAACACCGCTGATTGTGTGTTGCAACTTCTTTTCTATAACACTAAACACAATAGCTGTATATACAATAGAGAATACAGAATAGAGACAGCTGCTACCTGTATACACAATAGAGATGGCTGCGGACCGTATACACAATGGAGACTGCTGCTGGCTATACATACAATAGAGAATACACAATAGAAACTGCTGCTGGCCATACACAATAGAGAATACACAATAGAGACTACTGCTGGCCGAACGCAATAGAGATGGCTGCCAGCCATATAGACAACATCCCAACAGCTTCCCTCCATTCCGACAGCCTCCCTCCATCCTGATAGTCTCCCTCCATCCTTCCTCCATCCTGACAGCCTCCTTCCTCCATCCCGACAGCCCCACTTCATCCTTCCTCCATCCCAACAGCCTCACTTCATCCTTTCTCCATCCTGACAGCCTCCCTACATCCTTCCGCCATCGCAATAGCCTCCCTCCTTCCTTCCCATCAACGTCCCTCCATCCTAACAGCCTCCCTCCATACTTCCTCCATCCCAACAGTGGTCCTCCATCCTGACAGCCTCCCTCTATCCCAATAGCCTATTCCATCCTGACAGCCTCTCTCCATCCTTCCTCCATACCAACAGCCTCCCTCCATCCTGACTGCATCCCTCCATCCTGACAGCCTCCCTGTCTCTATCCCCACAGCCTCCTGTCTCTATCCCCACAGCCTCCCTGTCTCTATCCCCACAGCCTCCCTGTCTCTATCCCCACAGCCTCCCTGTCTCTATCCCCACAGCCTCCCTGTCTCTATCCCCACAGCCTCCCTGTCTCTATCCCCACAGCCTCCCTGTCTCTATCCCCACAGCCTCCCTGTCTCTATCCCCACAGCCTCCCTGTCTCTATCCCCACAGCCTCCCTGTCTCTATCCCCACAGCCTCCCTGTCTCTATCCCCACAGCCTCCCTGTCTCTATCCCCACAGCCTCCCTGTCTCTATCCCCACAGCCTCCCTGTCTCTATCCCCACAGCCTCCCTGTCTCTATCCCCACAGCCTCCCTGTCTCTATCCCCACAGCCTCCCTGTCTCTATCCCCACAGCCTCCCTGTCTCTATCCCCACAGCCTCCCTGTCTCTATCCCCACAGCCTCCCTGTCTCTATCCCCACAGCCTCCCTGTCTCTATCCCCACAGCCTCCCTGTCTCCCCACAGTCTCCCTGTCTCCCCACAGTCTCCCTGTCTCCCCACAGTCTCCCTGTCTCCCCACAGCCTCCCTGTCTCTATCCCCACAGCCTCCCTGTCCCGCTGCCTGCGGGGGGTAGCTGCGGGCTTGCGGCAGCTAGCGGTGGGCGCCGCCATGTTCTTTGTGGCCGGCGCCCACTAACAGTACAGCCGGTCGGTGGAAGTTGAGACTTCAACAAAATGGCCGCGGCTAATTGGAGACCGCGGTCATTGTGTAGAAGTCTCAACCTCTATTGACCGGCTGTACAGTTAGTGGGCGCCAGCCACAAAGAACATGGCGGCGCCCACCGCTCCCCGCCGCAGCTTCTCCCCGCAACTCCAGGGCCCGGCGGCGGCGATTAATGGGGGGGGGGAAATCACAGGTCCGGTCTCCGGTCAGGCGGGAATGCGCCCTGCACAAGATGGCGCCCTAGGCGATCGCCTACTTTCGCCGAGCTGTCGTCCCGGCCCTGGGGAAACCCCTTGCAGGAAGGTTTTAATCTGTGGACGGGTTTGCTAGTCATTTCTGGAACAAGATGGACAGTGCGGAAGCCTGAAGCAACTACAAAAAGGAAAGAAAGGGCAATAGGGTCTTATCTCTTAAAACACTTTTATGTTGAAACAGATGACACTGCTCACCCTGATCAGTTGTGTAACACACAACCAGTATAAACATATGGTATGGCTGCTGCAGGATCCACACTCCACGTGATGTACACGATAGCGATAGAAGACGAATCCAAAAGGACAGTGTGTATCTGATACGCGCTGCAATACAATGAAAAAACCACAAGGTTCTGTCAAGTAATGGTGGCTTTATCTGATGCGTTTCGAAGTGTTATCCCTGCTCCTTCTCAGGTATCCAACCTAATTATTGGGTTCCTGAGGAAGGAGGCAGGGATAACGCTCCAAAACGCGTCGAATAAAGCCACCATTACTTGACAGATCCTTGTGGTCTTTTCACCATATGGCAGCACGGATCAGATAAACACTGTCCTTTGAGTGTGGAAACCTGTCCTTTCACAGTATTTAGTGAAAGGCCAGACTGAAGGAAGGATGGGATGGCAGGGATGGAGAGGACCAGAAGAGGAATGTGAGAACGGTCACACCAGTGAAAAAAGGATTTCTATGTGCAATAATATAAATGGGAAGAAGACTGTTTCCGTGCATTATCCATGGTATGAATCACCTTGGGGAAGAAACCAACCAGTTCTAGTATCCAGGATTCAATAGCCAAGCCATTAAAATCAGAGCCCTGGAGTTCTGGTGGAAGATTTGGCCCTTGGACAGGAGATCCGGATGAACGGGTAGATGCTAGGCGGTGTTGGTGATGCACCCCCAGACCTTGAGGTACTCGGGAACCGGGCCGGTGCTGTCTCTCTGGGATCACGGTAGTCGTGACCCGGTCCTGTGGCCTGGGATAAGTCCAAAAAGGGGTTATTTACAGGGGATTTGTCGTGACGCCACCCGGGGTATTCCTGCTGGGGACGGTGACTTGGGGCAGCGTGGATGGTAAGCCCTCCTCGGGTAGGGCTGAGGGCCCTAAGGGCAGGTGTAGTAGTGATGGAGGGGTTTGGTGAGGGATTGTGCTCAGTACTCTGCACATACTTTGCTGATGCAGCTTCCCCTGGCATTATATGGAAACAGCAGTCTTTGGCTCTGCAGGCCGGATCCTGTCGCAACGCTGGAAAGAAGTGGGCTCAGGCAATGATGAGCTTACTGGGTACTTAAGGTCTTTAGCAGCAATTCACCACACTTTACAACAGTTTCTCAGTCACAGTTTTTTCAAGTTAACACTGCTCCGGGTTACTGGGTTTATGCAGCTCAGGCAGCTCCTCTGCGTTGCTTCTCTCAAGTCCTTTCAGGCCCTTTCCCTCTCTGTCTTTCCTCACTCATAGGTTTGGTCTGGCCGTCACAAAAGTATCTGAGTGGGCGCTGGGCTCATGAATAAAGGCATACCCTTCTGTGGGTTTAAACTTTACTACTTGCCCCTCGCGGCGCCGGGACCGGGATGTTGCTGGGCTGGCGCCCACCACTGCTTTTGCCGCCATTGTTCTTTCGATTTTCTCCTGCCTCTGCACCCTTCTTACGGTGTCTTCTTCTTCCCACTGGACCACGCACCTTTTCAAGAACTTCTCTCGGGTGATAAGATCGACCTGGCCTCCTCCGCTGGCCTCTGCTGTTCCGGGGAAGCCCATCAGATCTGCATCCTTGCCACTAGCAGCGCAATGCTTCCCCTCTCACTCTTGGGTTGGCGGTGCTGGAATCAGCGGTTCTGGCAGGCTGGGCAACTGTACTCCAAGGCCCCCCAATAAATCGTTCAGCCTCAGCGGCCCTGCACATTCTCCTGCAGGCCGGGATTCTTCTTTGCAACCACCCGTCCGGGTGCCGCTCTCTCTCTTGGGGACTTGCTGCGCTTTCCGTCCGGGTTCCTCCATCGCTTCCCGCTGCTGTGGGCCCTTAGGGATCAGCCTTAACACTCCCCTTCTTGCATCCATCTCTGGGTACTTCACAATTTCCGTCCGAAGGACTACATTTGCATGCTTCTCTTTGCTGCGCACTCACTCGTTCTGTCCTCCCCTTCTTTGGGCTTCACTGATCCTTCCTGCGCTGTTGGCCGACCCACCTCCAGGTGGAGCTGCATTTGGTTGAGTGGCATCGCGCTCCCCCGGAGCGAAGGATGGCAGAAGCGGGATTTTCTTCTCACGCTCCTGGCTGGCTCGGCCCACGATGAGGGGCTCTGGCATGCCCCGTAGCCAGCACATGGCGTCAGTCTTTTCAGGCCGGCATTATGGGGGTACTTTTTACATAGTCCATACAATTCAAAACACAAGTCTCTGCAGACACACAGTACCCAGTTTGGTGGGCATGATATCTGTTCGTGACGCCAGAAAACTGATGCATCCCCAGACCTTGGGGTACTCGAGAACCAAGCCAGTGCTGTCTGTCACGGTAGTCGTGGCCTGGGATCAGTCCAAAAAGGGCTTATTTACAGGGTATTTGTCGTGACGCCACCCGGGGTATGTGGTCAGTGGGAACACCACTGCCGTATTCCTGCTGGGGACAGTGACTTGGGGCAGCGTAGATGGTAAGCCCTCCTTGGGTAGGGCTGAGGGTCCCCAGGGCAGGTGTAGTAGTGGAGGAGGGGTTTGGTGAGGGATTGTTTTCGGTACTCTGCACTTACTTTGCTGCTGCAGCTTCTCCTGGCATTATATGGAAACAGCAGTCTGTGGCTCTGCAGGCCGGGTCCTGTCGCAACGCTGGAAAGAAGCGGGCTCATGCAATGATGAGCTTACTGGGTACTTTACTTAAGGTCTTTAGTAGCAATTCACCACACTTTACAACAGTTTCTCAGTCACAGTTCTTTCAAGTTAACACTGCTCCGGGTTACTGGGTTTATGCAGCTCAGGCAGCTCCTCTGCGTTACTTCCATCAAGTCCTTTCAGGCCCTTTCCTCTCTTTGTCTTTCCTCACAGGTTTGGTCTGGCCATTGCGGGCTTTTGTGTGATGGGTCCCTCTCTCTCTCAGGGTCACTACCCCTAGTTTGATGGCTGTGTTCCTAGACCATGGTGGTAGGTAGGCTGCAGGTCATAGAGTACCTGCCCCACGTGGGTGTGTCCTGTGATTAGGGTCTTGAAGTCTTGAAGTGTGAAGAGTCGGCTCTCTGGCTGTAGCGGCCTAGCCTCCAGTGTCCCAGGTATGGCTGTGGGATCACCAGGCTCCCTCTTTCTCAACTTCAGTTTCTGGGTTCCTCCAGTCAGCTATGATCTTTACGGCTGTCCTGGTCCTCCCACCTTCCTCTTAGCTGTGGGGTGTATCTGCTTGCGGCTGTCGTTTCCTCGCCTCCGGCTATGGAGCAAGCTTTCCTCTCTAGGAATATTGCCTCTAGGATTCTGCGTCCTCCAGGGAACCACTCGCCTGGGAATATCTGCCTTCAACTTAATGTTCCTGTATTTTATTCCGGTTCCCCACCACTTGGTCAGTGCTGCTCTACGCTCCACCCACACTACTCTTAACCCCCGCTACCCCTTGCCTAACTTACAGTCCTAGGCGTAGGGTCGGCGTGTGTAGCTATGTGGATTTTTTAAGTCAACCGTCTCTACCTTACCTGGCTGCATTTCAACCAGTGGCCACCTAGTCCCAGGGGCGCCACATTGGCAAGTAGCTGAACGACTTCAGCATACCATGTCTGCCTGTACCAGTCTGGGGCCACCAAGATTATTGGGATATTCTCTGTCTTGATTTTCTTGATGACCTTCAGGATCAGGGGCAATGGAGGGAAAAGATATGGAAACCTGAACTGATCCTACGGTATGGTTAGAGCATCTACTCCTATCACGAGGGTGTCGCGTGACCTGGAGACAAATTGTGGAGTCTTGTTGTTGAGGTGGGACGCCATGAGGTCTACATCTGGATCTTCCTAGTCCTGACATATTTGTTGGAAGACCTCCTCTTTGAGGGACCACACCCCTTATGCAAGTACCTGGCGGCTGAGAAAGTTTGCTGCCCAGTTTTCTACATGGAGGATTTTGCACTGCTGAGACAACAGCTCTGTGGGTCTTGGTCCATTGGAGAAACCGTGCTACTTCCCTTATCGCGCCCTTGCTGGCGGGTACCCTCCTGGTGATTGATGTAGGCCACAGCCGTAGCATTGTCCGACTGAATCGAATGGGGTGCCCTGCCAGGAGATGTTAAAACTGGCGTAGTCACCTAAAGAGGGTTTATTAAACTGAGAATGTATATTGAATAACACTTTATACTGATGTTCTTATTGTGAACTCCTTGCCTATACGTTTTGAATTGTATTTACATGTATAACCTGTACTGTTTGTTTTCTTTTCCAAAATGAATAAAAAGAGATTAACCACAAAACTGGCGTAGTGCAAGGACTATGGCTCTGATCTCCAGAACGTTGATAGGTAGAGAATTCTCCTCTTTGACCACCGGCCCTGGGCGGTGTGATGAAGAAAAACTACCCCCCCAGCCGAGGAGGCTGACATCTGTGGTAACAATCAACCAGTGGAGGGGGAGAAACGACCTCCCCTTTCAAGTGAGGGATACCAACTCCACCACATGAGTGACAGGCTGACCTTCGGGGAGAGCATAAATCGATTGTCCAAGAAATGGGGGCTCTTGTCCAAAGCTGCCAGAATCACCAATTGGAGTGGACATAGGTGAAATTGAGCAAAGAATACAGCCTCCATTACTGCCATCCTCCTGCCCAGTATTCTCATTCCAAACCTGATGGCATGTGAGGTGGGTCCCTTTAGAAGAAGCACAAGAGAGTGTGAAGTGTCAAACACCATGTCGAGGAAAGTGAGATGACGCGCCAGGGTCAGAGACAATTTCCTCCAGTTGACGATCCAACCCAGCCGGGAGGGTGTGTTAATAGTGATCTGTAGACTCTCATAGGATGCATCAGAGGAGTGGGCCATTATCAACAGGATGTCCAAATATGGGATCATCACGATTCCCCTGTAATGGAGGATGCTCATTGCAGCTACCGTGACATTTGTGAAGACTCTGGGGGCAGTGGTCCAAAAGGGAGAGACGTAAAATGAAAATGACTGTCCAGAATTGCGAAACTGAGTAATTTTTTATGTGCCTTGTGTGGAGCCCACTGGGACGGGGTACTCGGTGCCGGATCAGGTTACTGCTGGGGGATGTCACGGCGGTCCTGGTCCGGACTGTGTCCCGGGCCCGCACAATAAAATGGGGGTTATTTACGGGGATCTGTCACTCGTGACGCCACCCACTATATGCGGCCAGTGATGGGGCCGCCGCTGCTGCAGAACCTCCGGGGATGACGGGATAGCAGCTTGGATAGAATAGTTCCTGTGGGCAGAAACTGGGTTCCCCGGGACCGTGGTAGTAGTAGTTAAAGTCTGTGAGGATGGTTATTGATGCTGCAGGAGAGTAGGGGTAGCAGTAGAGATGATGAGAGTAGAGGTAATTGCAGTATATGAGGGCAAGTGGGGCTTCAGTATAAGGATCACACACACCCACGGTTTCTGTTGTTTTCCAAGTCTTTACTTGCAGATGGTATAACACAATATTGTCCACGGAGTCTGTACCAGGTTGCTCCCACCCTGACCGGGTCCTTGGCTTCCTACTTAAGGCGCTGTGTGTAGCCCTGCTGCCGCTTGTAGCTGAACTGCTGGCCCTGTCTCTGCTCACGGGTACCAATATGCTGGGCAACTTGAGTTCTCTGTGTCACTGACCCCTCCGTGTTGCTTTGCTATGGTGCTGTGAAGATGGTGGATCTTCACTATGCCGGTGTTTACTGTCCTGTCTGTCTCAGGCACAGCCTCGGATCCGGTATCCGTCTTAAGCGCCTCCCCGGGGTCAAGTTTTTGGGGTAACTCTTTATCCCGGGTATGTTCCTCTGTTTCCTCTCCTCAGACCTCTCAGGACCTACACTTCTACTTGGCTCTGCTCCTGCTCCAGACTCAAACTGAACTAACTGTCACTCTGTGGTAAACAACTTAGCTCCTCCCACTAGTGCAGGTGCCACCTAAGCTCCTCCCACTTTCTAGTGTAGTGTTGTGTGGGGATTAAACCTGTGTTGATGTTTCTGTGGCACATTAACCCTTGGGGTGCACACTTGCAGATTGGAATGTGCAAGTAGGAGTCCTGAACATTTATGAAGGTTAGGAACTTTTCCTGCTTCAGAGAGGAAATTACCAACCGAAGTGATTCATGCGGAATTGACGCAAATGAACGGACCTGTTCAGACGTTTTGAATCCAGGATGGGGCTTGAGTAAAAACCCTTGAAGCAGTGTTGCCTAGGAATGGGAATCGTGACTTCAGACTGGAGGAGGAACTCGAGGAAGCGCCTCAGAGGGGAGAAGAAAATTCAATTTTGTACCCTGAGAAAATGATTTCCATGAGCCACGCATCATTGAAGACAGAGAGCCACATATCTCAAAAGAGAGAAAGGCAGCCCCTACCCGCCCAGGGCTGTCGGAGGGGGTGTCATGCAGCTGAAAAACAGCGAGTTCCAGAGCCAGAGTGCGTGGGCTGTCTTAGGCGAGGACGTCATGAAGAATTGGGCTTGTATGAGGCGGCTCTTCTGTATTTCAGAGGAAAAGAGTGGTCTCTCTTGAGGGGGGTCTATGAGTTAAATTTCCCAAAAAGGGCCGAAAGTGGAACTGATGTCTACCTCAACAGAGACCCAAACGCCCCCGCCCACCAGAGAGGTGCTCTTGCCCCTGTGGCATCGGAGATCACTTTGTCTAATTTCTCTCTGAAAAGGCACCCCCAAAGGGAAGGCCAGCGAGAACAGCATTGGCATTCCAAACCCTAAGCCAAAGGGGCCGTCTAATGGCCATGGTGTTTTAGGTCATGACTGCGGCACAGCCGGTAGCATTGGGAGGCGTTAATCAAGTATTCGCCTGCAAGAGAAATTTGTGCTGTCATGTTCATGCATCCTAGTGAAAGAAAGCTGATGCCCTCAGCAAAGGGAATCAGCCCAGGCAACGAGAGCCTTTGCCACCCATACCGAGGTGAAGGCTGGGCAGAGTGCAGAGCTGGTTGCCTCAAAGGCAGACCAGGACAGGGAATCAATGAGTCTGTTGGTCTGTAGAGGCAGGTACTGTTAGGCCTAGATTAGGGACTGAGATACTTTTGTCAGAGTCTACTGATTAAGAGAGAAATAAAACCAATGCGGGGGTGAATGTGTTCTCTCCAGCAGCGGTGGGTGTAGGGGGCCTCCTGAGAAACTCCAAGGTTCGAGTCACAATCTTGGCAGAGAGCGGAGGATTGGTCATGGGGAAATTTGAGTTTGCAGCCAGAGCAGGCAAAGTGCAAGACAATTGGTTGGGAGTGGACCATTTTGGTTTAGGCATTGTTACAGATGGGAAGAGCTGTATAATGCCAAATAAAGTGTTCAGAGCCTGATTATGGGAAACACTGCTGGAGGAGAGGGGTGTTGAGGGATAGTGCTTACCCCGATTCTGTGTTCCTCTGCTGCAGAGCTGGAGTAATGCCGCACATGGAACTACCGGGGTTGTAAGATGGGGTCGTGGCTGAATTTCTGGGGGTGGACCGACGGTGGTCCAGCCAGAGTAAAGGCACACACCAAAGTAGTGAGATGGGCAGGATGGCGTGGCTTCGCTTGACAATAAGAAGGCCCAAGCTGGGCCTACATTTTTGGGGGCACTGCTGACCGCACAGACCAAACATCGATCTTGCTGAAGTGGAGTGGTGAGTTCTCCTTCCAGTGCTGATTGACGGGGGGAAAACTTTTCATCCTGTGGGTGGCAGAGCATCCAAGGACTGACCCCAGGGGTGACACTTGTAGGCGAGGAGCTCTTCTGGGATCATTTGAATCTGGTAGCAGGCACTGGGCAACTGAGGACTGACACCAGGGGTGACACACTCTACATTGACCTGGGCACCCGGGGACTGACACCGGGGGTGACGCAGGCTATGCCATCCATTGAGGTACATTCAGCACTGGGCATGGACTGACACCAGGGTTGATGCCAGCAATATTACTATCAGTTTGCATAGGTCCGGGGTACCTGGGGAATGACACCAGGGATGACGCAGTTTTTTTAAAATTCAGATTTTTTATTTAACCATCTGCAAAGCATCACAAAAATATTAACATGTCACATTTTCAAAATTTTCACATTTTCCCCCAATATCCCCCAAAACACATAAAAACCCTACCTGTCCCCATCCCCCTACCACCCCTCCGTTCAGACAGAACAGAAATCTGCACACATATCATATATAGGAGTATTCACACTTTGCTCCTTGTCTTTAACCCAAAGCAGTCTTCAGTTCTGAAATGAAATAGCTTCACAGAAAATCCAAGATAGAATTGTAGAGAAAAATTATACAAAGGAGGGAAAGGAGGATAGAACAGCAACGTTATCAATATTATGCATCACACTAGGCTGGATACCACTCGGTCATGTACCATATCTCCAGTCCCACTCCGGACCCTTCTTACTCCAACCGCGACCACGGTTCCCACAGTTTCTCAACCATCCCGTCAACCCTACGCCGCCAATATACGCTCTCTTCAGTTCGTATAATATACCTGACCTGCTGCAAATATTCAGTCCTAGTGAGCGGATCCAAAAACGAGGATGAGGTGCACCACCGTGAATAAGATATCCCAAGGGTGAGCGGATCCGGTCTGATCCATCCCCTCGCTATCACTTTCCTAACGATATATAGAAGTCTGGCCACCGCAACTTTTTGTACATTAGGAACCTCCACTTCCTCCACATCACCCAGTACACATACCAGGGGGGTTCTTCAGAACCTACATTCATACCGTCCTTCAATTAGATTCACGACTGCCAACCAAATCCCTACAACCTCGGACATCCCATACCATGTGTAACAGCCCAGCTCCCTCCTGTCTGCACCTCGGGCATTCAGACGTGGCTCTCACCCCTATCTTATGCAGGAATTCCGGAGTCCTGTTGACCCTGTGTATCAAAAAGAGTTGAGACAGGCTACCTGGCTCGCTTAGGGAAAGTTTAGGACCATACTCCAAGACCTGTTCCCAATGTCATCTTCAAATTTCTCCAATCTCTTCCTCCCACTTACATCTAGCTCTAATAGGATGTTTCAATAGCCATGTATGTAGCAGGTCTCTATACACATAGAAATGACTTTCCGCGTTCCACCCTGCATACAAATAAAGTTAACCACTATGTCTCTGTGCACAGTCAAGTCCCTAATCTTCTTTTGACGTCCAAAGGCATGTCACACCCTGAAGTACAAATAATTGTCTGAGCCAGGGAACCGGAAACTCCCTTTTCAAGTCTACAAAACACCGCAACTTTCCATTCACAACCAGATGTTCCACACATTCAATACCTGCATGCATCCATCTCTTCTGTTCCCCTAATTTGTAAAACTCTGCCAACTTCTCATTCATCCAAATGGGCGTGTATTCCGTCACTCCAGTAAGGCCTCGCAATTGTTTAATTCTAGCCCATATCTTCTGAACCAGACACAGAGTGGGGAGCCCCCCACCCAGCCTTCCCAGATCTCCTGCCTCCAGACCTCTTATAATCGGGTTTTACCGTCAAAGACTCCAGAATCCTCCTTCCCCGGGATCTAAACCTCCCGGATTCCCATCCTCTCAAGTGCTGGCACGAGACGCCAAGAAGTAAATCCACGGGTTCGGTGGGGGCAAATCCCTCCCTCAGTCTTTGGTCTTTTAGAGGATCTCCAACTTAAAGGGATCCTGTCACCCCCAAACCACCTCCTAAGCTATTAAAAGCTGTCCCTAGGCATAGTAACATTTAAACCCTACACTCCTTTTATCTCTAAATGCTTTAATTGAAAACTGAATATAAACGTTATAAAAGTACCTCATTACTGATGATAATGAGTGACTATGGTATTCATAGTTACCCAGCCAGGGTGTCCCTCTTCATAATAATCACGCCTGAATAGGTGTGATCTTCATCTTACATTCAAATGCCGCCTCCCCACTCTCCTATTCCGGCCGGGCTGCAGTGTGGGGCTGAAATGACGCGATTCGCGTCATTTCCGGGCTATGGGTGACGTATTTACACCGCCCCGCTTTTTAGAGCTTCAAGCCCCGTACTGCGCATGCGCAGTGCGGGACTTGAAGCTAACAGCGGCGGGGGTGTAAATACGTCCCCCGGAGCCAGAAATTACGCGAATCGCGTCATAACCCGCACACTGCAGCCGTCCGGCCGGAATAGTGAGGGGGGAGGCGCGAAAGGAGGCGCGCATTTGAACGTATGATGAAGATCACGCCTATTCAGGCGTGAATTTGAAGAGGGGACAGCCTGGCTGGGTGACTATGAATACCATAGTCACTCATTAACATCAGAAAACGAGGTTTACTTTTATAATTTATATTGAGTTTCAATATATGCATTTGGGAGATAAAAGGAGTGTAGGGTAAGTGTTACTATGCTCTAGCGACAGCTTTTATTAGCTTAGGAGGTGGTTTGGGGTGACAGGATCCCTTTAAAGGTGAGCCCCCTAGGTTCCAAAAATTAGGAGGGTCCAAAGACCTTTGTATGAAGAGTATGTGCTACCGTTCCATTAACTGTGTATAGGAGCAGTGGTCGCACATGCTCCGTAACACATCATTCACTTGGGGACTGGGCTGGCAGCTTTGATGGACTCCCACAGTCGGGCAATTCTGGGCAAAGTGATCTGCATTAGTATTTTTAGCAGAATAGGAAGGATGAGAGCAATTAATTTGCTTGTTTCTGGGTACAAAAAGAGGAAGGAAAAAATCATTTGGTTACTTCTTCTATATTGAGAAAACTTACAATTTGGTACAGTAACTAAAGCGTATGACACAAAATAGTAATGATTGTTGCTCGATAAGCAAAAAAATAATGGTGAACATTTTAAACCTATATGCCAGTCCAATCAGCCCCGCTGCGTGCTCTCTTTGCCCCCCTGCGTGCTCACTTTTTCCCCCCTGCGTGCTCTCTTTGCCCCCCCCGTGCTCTCTTTGCCCCCTCCTCCCGTGCATTTAGGTAATATTTAAAAAGTAAGCATCCATATTCTTTAGAGCGGGTTTTTGCTTCAGAAAATAAACTTTCTCCAAAAAGCAATTCTCGGAGAAAAACCTGATCGCCTCCAGTCCCCTCTCCTGGCAGTCACTGAGGCTGCAACCCCTAATAGTTGGATGCCGTATGTGGACTATCGCCCTGCTAAATATAACAGACCTTCATCCAAAGCTGCCTTTTTAAAACCAATCATTTTTATTTAAAGAACAGATAAAAGTGTACATACATTTGCAAAAGTTTAAGCCTCCAAATGCAAATACATGAAACATACATCCAAGGAAGCCAATGTGGGAAAAAGGGGGTGGGGGGGGGTGCCGACAAGATAATTATCTAGTTGAAATGAATAGACTGATGGTGGGTTTACACGCCGCGATTCGGCGTCCAACTCCGACCAACTCCGACAAAAAGTCACGTGGGTCGCGAGTTGGAGCCGATATCGGGTGCGCGGTTGTTTCTGTTTTAGCATACAACGCGATGCTGGAACGATGCCAAAACGATATTTGGGGTTGAATAGCAGAGCTATTCAACCGCCCGATATCGCATGGCCGTTTTACCAGCATCGCTGCGTGTGACAGCCCAACTCCGATGTGTACTCGCACCTCACCCATTAACTCCCATGTTAAATGGTCGTTACTGGGTTGGTGGGCGTACACATCGGAGGGACGTTGTTTCCCGATAAACGCAGCGTGTTAAACCGGCGATGCGATATCGGGAAAAGTGCTCCCAAAATGCGCGCTCCCGCGGCGTTGTATGCGATTTTCGGGACGATATCGCTACGTGTAACCCCACCATTATGGAGGTCAAGAAGTGCCCTACAACAAAAAATGGCATCTGGGCCCCCTGCAGTCAGGGGGGTATACGTTAGGGAGATTGTGGGATGGAGTTGAATTGTGACTCTATCCAAAGGGATCCCACCAATTAAGGATCTTTTTTTTTTTGTGCTTACTCATGTGCTAGAATTCACTCGTATTAGAATGGGGGATTATTTCGAGCAATGAAGTCTATTGATGGTATGGAGGTGGACGTCAGTGTTTTGTAAGGCATTGCCTAGCCACCACTAGAATTTAGTTACTATTGGTCTAGTGGCAGGCAGACCCCCAAAAGCCAATCCCAGAAAGGGCCCAAAGGAGCCGTGAGGAAAAAAAAGGGCATCGGGAGCGAAGAAATTAAGGTTTAACCCCTCCCCCAGTAGATCGTAATTTTGGGGCACCACCACCAAACGACCCATAGTGCTCCTTCGTTGGCAGTCTTTCCGCACAGAGGAGAGGGGAATCGCAAAAATTTAGCTAATGGTGGTTTATATACCTTAAGCTGCCCCTTTCTTCGCTTGCTAAGGTGGTTATGCATAGGAGAATTGGATGTTTGTTTATGGAAGAGTGTCAAAATCAAGAACAGAAAAGGTTAGGTGATGCTCCCAGGCCCCCAATAGGGCAATTTAGAGAATTCCCGGAGCAGGGAAACTTTGAAAAAAATTTGAACCCCCCCGTTTTTGGTTGGAGTATTAATAGAACTTAGTAAATAGTTTTTGGTTGAAGGAAGACTTTAAGTCCATCTAGTTCCCCCCATGCCTAACTTTTGTCCAAGGAAGGAAAAAAAACCCCATGTGGAAAACACAAATTCCTTTTGGGGGGAAAAAAATTCCTTCTGACTCCAGTTTCGGCAATCGACAGATCCTGGATCACGCCCGAAAGAAAATTTAAATTTTTTAAAGGTAATATTATAGTTTTCAAGAAAGGCATCCACCCCTTTTTAAATGTTAGTAGTGACTCCCTATTACAACATCTGTGGCAGAGAGTTCCATATTTCTCCCTCTTACAGTAAAAAAAACCGCGTCGTGATTATGTTTTTAAAACCTTTTCCTCCAGAGTAAGGGGACGCCTTTTGTCCCGTCTCTGTAAGGACGCCCCCTTTGTCCCGCTCTGGAGGCGCCCCCTTGTCCCTCTCTGTAGAGGACGCCCCCTTTCCTGTTCTGTAGAGGACCCCCCCTTTGCCCCCGTCTTGTTGAGGACCCCCCCTTGTCCCTTTCTGTAGGGACGCCCCTTGTCCCCGTCTCTGTGGGACCCCCCTTTTGTCCCGTTCTGAAAGGGACGCCCCCTTGCCCCCGTCTCTGTAGAGGACCCCCCTTTTCCCCCTCTTGTAGGTCGCCCCCTTTCCCCTTCTGTAGGGGCCCCCCCCCTTTGTCCCCGTCTCGTAGGGGGCACCCCCTTTCCCCCGTCTCGAAGGCCCCCCCTTGCCCTCTCGTAGGGGACCCCCCCTTCCCCCCGTCTCTGTAGAGGTCCCCCCCTTTTCCCCGTCTCGGCCTAAGTGAAAGAGATCATTAAAAAGGGTCTCTGTATGTCCCCTCTTATTTATACTTATTATAAGATCCCCCCTAACCTTCGTTTTTCCAAGCAAAATAACCCCAATTTTTAAAAACCCTTGGTTTCTTCCTGCACTCGCTCTAGTTCGCTATGTCTTTTTTAACCGGAGAAGATCTAAAGGGGGGCAGCTGTAGTACCAAAAAGTGCCGAATTTGAGATACTGATAAAAGGGGCTTTTGGTAGAGAGAAATTATTCGTATAGTAAAAAGAGAAGCAAACCCATGGTGTCCCTCAGGGTTTTCCAAAGCAAACCCCCGGGGCCCCCCCCGCGAGCTCGACAATTTTTTAACCAAGTTAAATCAAACCAGAGAGATATGGTTTAGAGAAAGGCAAGAATTCTTTTCCAAAATAGACCAAAACCCCCAGAAAGCGGACCTTTGCTCAAATACGCGGGGAGTGTATTGCTGCAAAAAAGATTATTTCCAGAGCAAATTTTGTAGATTTTCCCGCTGAGCAAAAATTCGAGGTTTGCAACCAAAAGGGGGCCCTCGAGCCCCGCCCACCAAATTTTAGCCAATTTTAGGAGGGGAGCTCTGTAATAAGACGGACATCAGGAACTCACGCCCGCCTTTGAATTTGGCGAACGAGGATTTTATGGCAACCATGAGGTTTTTTCCCCCCAAAAAAATGGGCCCCCCCTTTCTGTTGGGGAAACGTGCTATGATTTGTTTGGGGGTGTAGGGAAGGCATCGCGCAGATAGGCTAATTTGGGGGAAAATTAAAAATTTTTAGTACTTGGATTGTGATCCCAAAAGAGTGGGGGAGAGTAAATTTTGGGGGAAATCCAAAAAAATTACCTGAAACAATAAACAGTTTTTTTTTGAAAATATCTTTGAAATTTTGGTGATTCTGATCCCCAGGGTATGTAAACCCCAATAAAGGAATAAGTCTTTGTAGGTCATTTTGGGTCCCCGGAGGGTTTATTAAGAAAAAAAAGGGAAAAGTGGGGAATTTAAATGGATCATGGGCCCCGGGGGAAATTCTTAAAAACTCCCCCCCCCCCCCCCCCCCCCCTTCCCGCCCCCCAAAAAAATTTCCTGCAAAAATTTTGTAGTTTTCTCAGAAAAACGTGCACCTGATGTTTTTTAGGCATTCCAAAAAAAAATATTTAATTTGAACATGAAAACGAACATTAAATTTGTTTTTTTTTCAAAAAAAGGTCATAAATATTTCTCAAAACCAACAGTCCAAAAAAAATTTTAAAGTGGTATATACTTTACCCGTATTTCTTCAACGCGTAAATATAAGGCTACATCCATAGTAACCCAATGTAAGTGGAAAAAAAAGAAAATGTAAACATAATAAATTTAAAAAATAATTTAACATACCGTGTTTTTAAATCTTTTAAGGGTGGGAGCCCAACAGGGGAAAAGTGCAATTGGCATAGGCAACAAATTGTTAATGGCTAGAAACTCAGATTTTTTTTTTACCCTGAAGGGCATAAACTGCTCAAAAGACTTTTTTGGCAGATTTTTTTGGGCTAAAGGTCAATTTATGAATTTTTGAGAGGCTAGGCCCCTTCAAAACTCTTGTTTAATGCCTTTTAAAGGGACCGTCAAACAGGACAAATCGCCGGGGGATTTTCCGGGGGAAATGAGGGGCGTGGTCAGGGTTTCGGCACATGCCGGAGAGGTTTTTCCCGTGGGACAGGGGGATAATCAGGGGAAAAAACCGGCCCAGTAACAAAACGCCAGGTTTCCCCCCAAAAATGTGGGAAAACCTGGCGGGGTTTGGGCCCGGCGTCATCCCCCTGATCGCCCTGGGGTAACGCGGCAAACCCGCCCAAAGTTGCCCGGGCCCATTCCCCCCCTAAACAGCAAAACCCCCCGAGCGATAGCCGCGGAACTGCCGGCGACATCGCCGGTTAAAATTTTCTCAAAATCTTCATCTCCCCCCCGGGGATGTTTTAAAGGGAAAGCGCCTCCCCCCCATCGCCCGGGAACAAACGCGGGGGATATCTCCCTGTGTTTACGGTGCCTTTAAAGACAGAATGATTTAGTCCTCTTTTTCCCAAATTTTACTCCCCCCAAATCATTTTTAAATTTGTTTAATTTTTGAAAAGGAAACTCTCACCTGTGCAGCTGGGGGAAAACCCTCATGCATAAATATATTCTCAGAATGATTCGTTTTGAGGGGAGGCCCCTGTTTATGAAGGAAAAAAAAAAACATCTGGAGTTCGGGGGAACTTTCGCATCCCCGCATGTTATTTATTGTGACTTGGGTGAAAGAAAACTTGCAAATGAATCAGTTCGGTTTCTTTTTCACACCCCGGCATTAGGGCTTCTGGATAGACTGAACCAGGGTTTTCCCGCAGCCATTTCGAAACTCATGAGTGGACAGGTACACCCTTGGGTAAGAATCCAAATCAAATTTTAAGCCTCCAAAACGTTCTTTCAAAACCCCTAAAATAAGGCTGCTTTAAAATTTTGCTTTGCATTTGCCCGGCGGGTCTTTGGGGGGTAGGGATTTCATGGAACGCCTGGGAATGCCGGGGGGGACCTATCCTTTTAATTAGTTGCGCGTGGCATGCTTTTGTTTTTCGTTTTTGGGTTTCCTATGCGCCCTCTTTCCCTTTTTTTTTCTGACCCCATTTGAACCAACATTTTGCAAATTTTTTGGGGGGCTGAAAAAATGGGGCCCCTAATGCGCAAGCGCTTGGGGCTTTAAAAGTTCAAAAAACGCAATTTTTGTCCCATTGACACGCAAAAAAAAAGCAGAACCATGTGAAAATTTGGGTGCGTTTAAAAGCAATTGCGTCATCGAACCCCGGGGCATCCCCTTATTCCCGGCAACCACTCCCCAAAACCCCCCCCTCTGCCCAAAAGCTGCGCCCCAGGAAAAGGGAAAAAGCTTTGGGAAACGCAAACAAAAAGCACCCCGAGCGCAGCGTTTTTTTACTTCAAAAACAAAATTAAAATCGTATTTTTAAAAACGCTTTTTATCTTGCGGGTTTTCCATGCGGTTTTGCGTTTTGGGAGATGAAACGCTGCGCCCGCAAACCGAATGTGAAAACAGCCCAAGTGTCAATTGGGACTGTTAAAAAACTTTAAAAAATTTTAAAAATTTTTCCTTGGTGTAAGACAGTGTTTTTTCCTTCTCCATATCAAAAAACGTCGATTTTGTGGCCGAAAAAACGTTTCTGTATTAATTTTGGCCACACCAAATGAATTGCCCGCTTCCCTTCCAAAATGTTCAAAAAGTTCTCGGTTTTACCCCCTGTACAAAGGCTGAAAGAGTCTTCAATTTGAGCAACAAAAAGTGTTTTAAATTCCCAAAAACCCGGGTTCTTTTAGTGACAAATTTGTATTTAAAAAACTTTCCCAAAAAGGTGTTTTTCCCAAAAAACAACAAGAATAGTTTGAATAAAATTTAACAATTTTCCACAAAGAGCTAGCTTCATTTTTTGCATGAAAATGTATTCTGGGTCAAGGGGGACAAAGCATTCTTGCAGACTGCAGATAGATTTAATTTAAAAATTTTCAAAGTGCTGATAAGCTTTATATTGGCAGAACCCTTTGAAACCCGGGCGGGGGTTGACAAATGGTTTGTTTCCCAAAGCTTTCTGTTTTTTTTTTCCCCCCGGGAGTCTCCATCTTTAGATGAAGTTGAAAAAAAAAAAACCCTAAAGCGTTTAAGATTGTTAAAAAAATCTGTAAACAAATGGGTTTTTACCCCACTCGCCCCTGATTTTAACCCCACTAAAAAGGGTGCCTTCAAAAAATTTTTCGTATGTGAACGCAGCTTATGCCCGGTTTCCCCATACGCAATTTAAACCATGCGCACCCGCGTTTCCTATGTTTAAAGTCCGTTCCCGGGGGCGGGGTGTGGGCGGGTATCTGCTCCTTCCGGGGGTCCCGCTCCCCCGCCCGTGACCAGCATGTCGCGTCCCTGGTGCGGGCGAGAGTGTGTGATTTGTGCGCAGGCATCCACCGCGCACAGATCATAATGGCGGGGGAAAAGAAGGGGCGCACGGCGGTCTGCAAGCATCTGGGAGACCAAACCGTGCGCTCCCTTTTTTAACTAAAGGGGGCCCCGGGTTTCAGCAGATGTTGCAGATGCCCTCTGCAAAAACCCGCAGATGCATCTGCAAGTCTGAAGGGGAGCCTAAGTTTTTTGAAGTGTGCAGCACGTGGAATATATGTTTTCATAATTTGGGGATGCTCCTTATAAAATTTTTTGGAAACCAATGTACCCCGGAAAGTTTTGCTGCATTATATAAGATTGCCTCGACAAAACTTTAAATTTAATTTTATGTTCCCCTCAAGAAATATTTAAAATTTTGTTTCGCAATGGGTTTTTATCCACTATACCCAAAAACTGGTAGAAAACTGCAAAATCCGGCCCGGGCCCCCTTGGGAAAACATAAACGTACAATTTGGAACTCCCTGCAAAGGGAGCCCAATTCCCGCCCCTCCACCCAGCCTCTGGAAGAACAATCCAAGACCTGTTCATCACTATGTTAAAATCTCCGCAGATCACTTTTAAACCCCTAGATTCCCCCCGCCCCCTTTTTCCCAGGAGAGTTCTCATGAAACCAATCTGGGAGGAATTAGGGCTATAAATGTTAATAATAGTCATGGGGACCCCCAAATCAGGGCTTTTTAAGATGATTATCTTCCCGGGGGTCAGAAAT
This sequence comes from Allobates femoralis, assembly GCA_033576535.1. Classification (NCBI taxonomy): domain Eukaryota; kingdom Metazoa; phylum Chordata; class Amphibia; order Anura; family Aromobatidae; genus Allobates; species Allobates femoralis. The sequence continues at coordinate 872,707,812 of JARQOC010000003.1, read as the reverse complement.
TTCTTCAATTAATTGGGGGGGGAAAGTGAATTTTTAAAAAGTAGGGACATACCTCCCTTTTATTTTGATGTTTGGGGCAAATAAATTCTGGAGAAATTTGAAAGGAAAGCCTAGGGTTTAAACATGACTGAGCAGGTGGGCCCTTTTGAAGGCAGAGAAAAACGGCTTTGGTTCTGGACCCCCTCCCCCCCCAAAAGAAGGCCCTTTTGGCAGGGTAATTAAAACCCCCTGACGTTAATTGAAGTGATCTTGACACTCATTGTTTAAAAGAAAGGTATCAAGGGGGATACAACAAGCCCTCAATCTAGCGTGGAAATAAAAGAGTCATACATTTGGGGATATAGCTTTCAAGAAAAAGATTTAGGGGGTCTTGGGAGAAGCGCTACTAAAACTCAGGCACTAGGATGATTTAAGTTTATAAAACCCCAATCTTTATTTACCCAAAACAGGTTTAGTGGCCACCGTAATAATGCCATACCAACTTAGCTATAGTGATCCTACACATGCGCCCCCCCTCCTTTCCCTTTTTTTCTTACATATTTGGGGAGTGAAAGGGTGAGACTAACACAACATAAAAAAAAAAAAAAGATGTATGTAAGCCAAAAAACCCCTGCTTATGCCTGCATCGGGGGGAGGACTTGGCAGACCGCGCCCAACAGACGGAGCGCCCGGGCCTCCCAAAAGGGAAAGGGGCCCGGGCTCCCCGCAAGGCCAGTCCTCCCACTGCTCACAGCTTCTCAGCTAGCTGGGGGGGAAAGAGCAGGAAAACCCCTCGACTACAGAGGTCCGTGGGGCCCCCCTTTTTTAAATCAAAGACAGTCAAATTTGCTTCCCCCCCCCACCCGAGGAAAAAGCAAAAACGGTTTTTTAAACTGTTTTCCATTGCACCACATCACGAGTCTTACAGAAAAATTATAGGTATATTTAATTGTACATCTAAAATTTTGGGAAGATATGAAACCCATAGGTGTTTTGTAAATTTTAATACTACAGATATACTTCAGGATACAAAATGCTCCCACTCAATATAATAGCTAGAGCCCTATGATATGGTGGTGTCCACATATCCAAAATCTGCGAATGTTCATTGTCTTATTGGGACTTTTTTTTTACGTATATTAATAAGACACCATACATGGTATTTTTTGGGAAAATCCCCTTCCCAGCCACTGTGGATGATCACCCATCATTTAAACGATGTATCATATACCTGTATTTCCCTTTCAATATCACAATTGTAAATACATTAATTGAGTAACTCTTGTCCAAACAATATTATATACCTTGTTCATCCCCCCAGTGACCAATCAATACCCAAATTCTATAGAACTATAGTAAATTGCAGCAAGATAATCCGATCTGGAATATAACATCTAAGAGAATCAATATTTTCCAATCTAAAGTAAAATAGGGAGAGAGATTAAAATTTCAAATAAAACACAACTGTGAGAAGGCACACAAGGGCTCTCGGGTATGCCTTAGAAAAACAACCCGCTGGTATAGTCAATGTTCATGCCCTTAGGTAAAAAGGTTCAAGCTCGAAAATCCCCCTTATTCCTTCTTTTTTAATAGGTCGGGGTCCCCCCTTTAAGTGGGGGGACTCTGTTACTCTAAATCTTAGTTGTTAACTATGTCCCTGTCATGGAAATGTCTAGGGACGGAAAAAGGGCTCAGTCATCCTCGTCCGTATCGTGCTTTTTTTTCCTATGCTTTGCTTGACCTCCATCTGGTTCACCTACTAAGGAGACCACATGGCAGCGAGGGGTAAACCAAAACTGCTGTTACATGTGTATTCCTTTTTATATCATATTTTTTGCCAAAACGGGGATGACTGAAACCCTCCCCCCTTTACAATTTCCACAACAAGCGCAACCCAAACAGGGAAAAATTAGAGATTTGGTTGAGCAAATGTCTTTGGGGTCTTCGTTTAGAGCTTCCAATGTCAGCAGAACAAGATCATCCTTCAGACTTTCCCTTTCTGTAAGAAAAAAGTGGGAACTTTTAATTCATCCAATTTTATGGCCTTTAGTCAAAAGTGGCCAATGTTTTCCCCAAACTCCATGATCCTTCTGCTCATTCCAATTTTAGTTAAGTGGGACCTCTTAGGTTGGCTAACCTAGGTTTGGGGGCCAATAAGTCCTCTTGATAATGGTTTTAGCCTTTTTTGAATTCCACCAGGTCACGTTTCGGGTACCCCCTTTTTAAAAATCTCTCAACCCTCTCCTTAATCTAAATTTAACCCTTTTTCATCGATCAATCCTCCCTACCCTCGCTCTGGGTCCACGGAAGTGACTCCCCATCTTTTTTGGATGCTCCTTGAAAAGTTGTATCATTGACATGTATTTCCGACAGTGATCGAATAAAGTCTCCAGTATCCCTCGTATATGAAGGCGTAGCAACTGCATACCTGCATAATAGATGATCAAGGAAGATACAGACCTTATTACATAGAGACCCCCTCCTAGAGACGATTGGTCGTCCGGGGGGGTTTCTCAAATCCTTATGGATTTTTGGAAGGGTGTATAGGATAGGTACAGTTGGAAAGTCTACCATCAAGTACTCCGAGAGCCCCTGATCAATGATGCCCTCATTCAAGGCATCACTGATCTTCAATTTCAATTCCCTCTGGAATGTCCCTGTAGGGTTTGGTGACAATTTCTCATATATCATAACATCCGTTAACTGTCTCATGATTTCTTCACGATATTAAATGGTGTCCATCACCACAATCGCACCGCCCTTGTCGGCTGGCTTTTTGGTGATGGACCCATTGTTCTTGAGTTTTCCACCCCTACGTTTATTCCTCCTTAACTTGGCAATACCAATGTAATGAAGATCTCAATAACCGGATCATGTCCGGGGGGTTCACAATTGCTTTTCCTCCAAAGATTTACTTTGCTAAGAGAGAGGACATCATTAGGGACTGTTGATACAATATTCTCTTTACCAGAGAAATATTTAGCTAGATTAAATCTACGGAAGAAAAGGTACATGTCATTGTCTAATTCAAACCAATCTACAGAACCCGAAGGGCAAAATGTCAGACCTTTAGACAGGATTTTATTCTGTAAATCACTCAAAGTAATAAAGGGTATATTTACCACCAGATGTCCCTCCTCGTTTATCTCCTCCTCGATTTGGATCTCGTCACTGGCTTTGGACCGCCTCCCCCGGTGCTTCCTGCCACCCATGTGGCCTTGCCGGATCCGTGACTTGGACCTCCGGGGTTGGATAAAAAACCAGCTCCGGATATGCTGCCACCGTCATCGGTGGAGTCAGACTCTCGAGTGAAACCCAAAGCAGCTTGTGGTATGGAGGGTTTCTGTGATTTCCTAGGTTTCTTGTTACCCTTCGGGTTTTTGGGACCAGACTTAGGTTTCGGGCCTAATGGAAGAAAGCTCTGATATTGCCATCCATAGATACGTCCATCATTGTAGTCATCTATGTCGCGGTACCATTTAGATCTCTTAACATCCTCCAAATTGGATCTATATTTAATCAGAACCTCCTCCATTTTCGTATCCATATCCCATAGCTCCTCATCTGATATACTGTCAACCAGTGCTGTCCTTGTCTCTGTCAATTTCTTTTTCAGAGACTCGATCTCTTTTTTTCAGAAATGCAATTTTCAGGAGCATAATATCGAATGCAAACTTGTTGCTAATTGCCTCAAATTTAGCACAAAAATTGACGTTATTGGGCAAGAGAGTAGATTAGGGTATAACCCCTTTGGAATACAACGTACTTTATAGTTTTCCACCAGAGTGACCACATGTAGCTCAATAGAGATCAACTTTTTTTTGTTCATTCTCCCACTTCCACTTGAGCATATCAGATGTGGGTTGACTGAGGAAAGAGTTATCCACCTCGGTATCCGAGATGATCCTAGCAGCCTCCTCATCAGTGTAGGAGAAAGGGCAGACGGAACCTGACTCTCACCAGCTCCAGAGTCAGAAATATCCATTGTGACGATTTCACTGGTGCACGTGTAGATTGGCTCAAACCAAACGACTCAAAAAGAAGTATCCACAGCACCTTGTGAAATAGGAGCTCATCGAACCCCAAAAGGCGAGACGCACGTAT